>CAJPDP010057998.1:0-10068 GCA_905336975.1 Bombina variegata variegata
GTGTTGACTGGTCCTTTAATGGTTCAAATAAAAGCACAATTTCGTTGATGTTAGTGGGCATTTAACAGAGATTATCTGCATTTAAAATATTCTTTTTGTGCCCAACTCTGCACTGTGTCATAAATATAACTGCATACACATGTGTAGTGATCCATCAAGGTCACCACTAACTAAAGGGTTACACATCTGAAAAAAAACAATACCCCAAAATAAATGTATTATCAAAATTAAGATAAATTAGTGTAAATAAACTTGTAAGCAAAAACAAAAGATCTAAATAACTTAAAATCTTATAACTGTTTCCTCATAAAACCACGGTACCGACTGCCCGTAAATGTAGGCTGATCATTGCCAAACTTTTGCATCGCTCTTTATCCAATCATGAATGAGGAGTGTTTTAACATTCATTATCCACTCTGTTGCTGAAAATAACATGCGCAATAATGAAAATCAGAAATCGCATGCATACTTGCAACTAACCTCCATCTATTTCACAGAATGAGCAAATGCGCATTTTAAGCCCCAACGTCAAAATTGCAATGTGGGTTAACAGACGCAATCCATTTGCGTAAATACACAATGGCCTACAACTGCACATGTGGGCCACCATGATGGCTCTACTTAGGTAGATCATCATTGTAGGGCCTGCATAATAAGGAAACCTGTGGGTCTGGCAGAATTAAATCATTTTAAAGAGAAAATACAGTTAAACGGCAGGAAACCTTTAATAGGTATTACTTGCAAATAACATTTATGTTTAACCATGTTTAAAACAGATTAAAATCATTTTTGGGCTTCCTATCCCATAATTAACTAAGGGTCAGATTACAAGTGGAGCAGGAACAGTTATGCATGAGTGATAAGGGATTTATCGCGGGTGTTTGTGCTCATCGGGTTTACTGCTCGTATTAGAAGTTGAAAGTAAACGCGATCAATTGATAAATATCCATCCCACTTCCCCCACTCTCCAGTAGTTCAGCCGAGGATAAGTAAAAGTTAAGAGAGAGATACAAGGGTTAAAGAGGTGCAAAGAAAACTACTGCTGCCATTACCAAATAGCAACGAGGGGGGTCGTCAGGTACGAATAATTATAGTTTTCCTTATATTGGCAGTGAGTTCACAATGAAATCGATAATCTATGGGAAACCAATACCCAAGCTTTGGAGTTCACGAATGTTCGTGAAGGAAAATTAAGGGAGGCAGTCCTAAGAACCAGGAACCAATGCTTGTAGAACCCTTCTCTCAAAAGACCTGTAGAATTTTGTGAACTTGTGTAAAGAAGACCACATTGCAGCCTTACAGATTTGCTCAACTGACGCCTCATTCTTGAAGGCCCAAGTACTAGGCACTGCAAGAGTAGAATGGGCCATGATTCTCGAAGGAGGCTCCTGGCCCGCTTCCCTCCAGCCAAAAAGAAATAGTAACAGCTGATGCCTTTTGCCCCCTTACACTTACCTGCATAGATAATGAACAAGGAAGAAGACTGACGAAGACTCAACGCTCTGACCACATCCAAATTGTGTAACAATGAACAAGGAACCACAATCTCCTGATTGATATTACGAGTATACACCACCTTGGGTAGAAAGCCTGGTTAAGTCCACAACACAGCCTTATCCTGATGGATCACCAGATACGGAGCACCACGCATCAAAGCGGAAAGCTCTGAAACTCTGCGAGCAGAGGAAGCAGCCAATAAGAACACCATTTTCCCAGTGAGCAATTTAATATCAACAGAATGCAGAGGCTCGAACAGAGCTCTCTGAAGAACCTTAAGAACTAAGTTTAAGCTCCACGGAGCAGCAACGGGTTTGAAAACGGGTCTAATTTGGGTCAAAGCCTGAACAAACCCTTGAACATCTGGCAAACTAGCCAACTTCTTATGAAACAAAACCAAAAGGGCAAATATTTGACCCTTGATAGAACTGGCCAACAGGATACGCAGTCTTCACTGCACGCCAAGAAAAACCTTGTTGGTCACACCAGTGAAGATAAGTTCTCTAAACCTTGTAGTAGAGGCGTCTGGTGACAGGCTTGCGAACCTGAATAAGAGTATCCATAAAGTCAGTCTCAGAGTATCTAGATTTTGATAAAAGAACAGTCCTTGAGTAAGCAACCGCCAATAAGGAGCAGACTATAATCTCACAAGGTCTGTGTACTAGGTCCTAAGTGGCCACGCAGGGGCTATCAGAATAGTTGGAATTCTGTCCTGTTTGAAACCGGGCAACCACCGCGGACAGAAGAACAATCAGAGGAAACAGATAAACTAGTATGAAGTTCCACGGAACCGCTAGAGCATCTACCAAGTTCACTGGACCTGGATCCGTACCTCGGGAGCTTGGTATTGAAGCGGGAAGCCATCAGAACTATGTCTGGGACACCCCATCTGCGGGATATCTCCAAGAAAACCTCGTAATTCATAGACCACTCTCCTGAGTGAAGAGTCTGTCTGCTCAGGAAATTTGCTTCCCAATTTTTCACACCTGGAATGTGGGTAGCTGAAACCTGACACTGATGTCTCTCCACCCTAAGAATGATTCTGGACACCTCATGCATCGCCAGAGATCTTTGAGTGCCGCCCTGATGGTTGATGTAGGCCACAGTAGTGATGTTGTCTGATATACCAGGAGGAACCCAATTAAGGTCACGATAGAAGCACTTTGAAAATAGTCCTCAACTTAAGAATGTTGATTGGGAGAGATACCTCCTCCAGACGCCAGGTTTCCTGAGCTCTCCAAGAAACCCATACCACCCTCCAGCCCGACAGACTCATGTCTGTGGTGATTATTACCCAGGCAGGGAGACGGAAACTAATTCCTAGGAGAACTGGAGCTGACAATTGACACCAAGCAAGACTCTCTCATCTGAGCGTCTAAATGAATGATCTGAGACAGATCTGCGCATACACAACTGTAGTGGTCTCAGATGAAGGCGAGCAAATGGTATAGCATCCGATGCCGCAACCATGAGATCTATCACCTCCATGCATTGCACTACCGAAGGATTGACATTGGACTGAAGAAGATGACACGCTCTCTGAAGCTTCTCCCTGCGCTTGTCTTTGAGATAGATGCACATACTGAAAGTTTACTCTCGTAGCAGGGAAGATAGGGCTCTTTTCTAGGTTGACTTTCCAACCATGCTCCTGAAGACACGAGAGTAACCTCTGCGTGTGATCCTGAGCCACTGAAAAGGATGGAGCCTGAACCAGAATGTCATCCATGTACGGGGCCACTACAATCCCCTGCAGACGAACCGCAGCCAGCAAAGTTCCCAGCACCTTGGTGAACACTCGTGGAGCTGTAGCCAATCCGAAAGGAAGCGCAACAAATGGGAGGTGCTTGTCTAGGAAGGAAAATTGAAGGAAATGGTAGTGGTCCTTGTGGATGGGGATGTGAAGGTACGCATCCTTTAAATCTATGATGGACATGAACTGACCCTCTTTTCTGGTGGAAAAATGGACCTTATCGTTTCCATCTTGAAGGTGGGAACCCGTATGAATTTGTGGAGTCCCTTGAAATCCAGAATAGGCGGAACGTGCCATCTTTTTTGGGAACCACAAAGAGGTTGGAGTAGAACCCTCTTCCTGCTGGGGGAACTGGGACCACTACTCCCATAGCGAGGAGATTGTCCACACAATGAAGAAGAGCCGCTCTCTTTATGGGGTTTCCCGAGACTCTTGACAGCAAGAGATGGCCCCTCAGAGGATGAGATTGAAAACCTATTCTGTACCCTAGGCAAACGATGTCCAGAACCCAAGGGTCCTGGACAGAATGAAAAGACTGAAAGAAGGAGAGAGTCTGCCCCCTACACAACCTGCTCCCAGGTCGGGGGCGAACCCATCATACTGACTTATTGTCCTGAGAATTATTTTTGGGCTGCCTGTTCTTTTTCCACCAAAGACTAAACTGAGACTTAGAGACGTTGTCCGCAGACCACGACTTAAGCCACAGAGCGCTCCTGGCCATAACTGCAAAAGTGGCGTTCTTAGCATTATTGAACAGCATCCCTGACAAAGGCATTTGCCATTTTCACTGATTGAATATGATCCCGAATATACTCAAGAGGAGTCTCTATGGTAATCTGTTCTGCTAAGTACTCACACCAGAACTTGGCCGATGCAGTGACTGCAGTGATTCCTACAGAAGGGTGAACAAGGCGCCAGACTGGAGAAAATGTTGCCTGAGGTGTCCCTCAAGTCTTCTACCTAGGGGATCCTTAAAGGACGTTCTCAAGCAGGATTGTAGCACGCTTGGCCAATATTGATATAGTGCCATCCACCTTTGGGACGCTGTTCCAGATCTCCGCATGGGCCGCAGGAACAAGAAATTATCTTTTAAAGGCCACTCAAGGAGCAAAAGGGGTGCCCAGCTTTTCCCATTCCTTAGAGATAATTTCTGCAATAATCCTGGGAACCGGAAAGACCTCCGGAATCCTAGACCTAGGTCTAAATGCTGCCTCCAGCTTTTGGACCTGGTCCTCCTAGGGCGGCTAGATTAAATGCAATAAAATTTAATCTGAAGTGTGAAGTGATATAACATAGAAAGCACAATGTGTAAATGCAGCAGAACTCTCATTTCATGCAGAGCTATATTGCACTGGGCTTGTATCTCCTTCACATACAGAAATGAATGGAACACCCCTTGGAGAAATAAAGCAAAATCTGCCATTTTAAAATTTAACTAGGGATCTCGCAGTGCTGCAGGATTATTTTAGAATATCTCACCTGAGCAGAGGGGTTTGAATATAAGGGCCCCTATGAGAGTCATATTGATCAGATAAATCAACTGTAGATTGATTATCAGAGATAACACATTTGTGCTTACTTGGAGGCGGCATAGGCGCCAAAACTTCAGTAATTGAAGATCACAACATTTTTAAATACTGGACCAAAATCTAAAGCACTCCATTGTACTGAGCAAACAGAGGGAGGTCAGATTCCTTTAGATGCAAGGGAAGCATTAAACTGGTTAGCATGCATAAGGTGTGAAGCTGAGCTGGAAGGGTAATAGGAATAAGCTTGCAAAATATACATTTAATTTGAGGAAATAAGTGGTCAGTGGATTTAAACTCTAAAGGATGTAAATTCACAGAAGTGGGGACAACTCCAGTATGCTCCATTATAATGATAATACAGACAAAGTATAAATAAATGAACCACAGAATAACCGTGTATTTTAATGTAAGTGGAGACAATAAAAGAGTATTGAAGCATTAGGGACTTTTAGTGAAAAAAATATTTTATGCAGTCTTCTGAAATAATTACCCCCACCTCTTGTAGGTATAGGAATCTTACTCCCTCTAAACCTAAAAAAGAAGACAGGTAACACGGGAAACAGGAGTAATGGCCAAATCTATTTCCTCATAAGCGCAGTGCAGAGGAGAAAGGGAGGGTAGTTAGTGCAGCTGGAAAAACGTTAACTACTGCGCTGCCCAAAAAACCCTGATCTGTCTACAAATTGCTTTTCAAATCATTAGTTGCACTAACAGGATTTGGGTGCATGACTCCATAGCGTGGATGGAAATTATGCAGTGACCAAGTGTGCATGCGCATGAAACGCGTCTGCATTAGACCTTGATCGCACAACTCTGGTTTTATTGTGTGCTGAACCTTCTTTGATTTTAATCAATGAAAATAAAGCTTCAAGTATCTTTTACCCCTGCTGTGGACTTTCATTTGTGAGCTTCAGAGCGCTCTACTTTCTTGGATATCTACTTTTGTTTGGCGTGTGGAGTAGACACAATTTTTGCAGCACTGGCTACACCTGGATGTCCAGCCTGCCCACTCTCCATTGTGCCGTGATAGAACTTGCAAGAGGGATATTACTCCCTGCTGGTTTTTAGGTGACTATGGTGAGCGCTTTTCCAATACATATACTGTATGTGTCTCATATACATATATTATATATACTAGTCCTAAAGCCCATGTACACAGGCCATTTTCTGCAGTTCATCGGTCCCGCCCACCCAGCCATACTCCCACCACACCCGCTCCCATCCCACCTCCACTGTCTGATCCTCACGGCGGTCACTGTTGATCCTTCCTTACGGCCAGGTATGCTTGTCTCGCGCTGCAGTTTCTACTGTGCATGACTGCATCGGACAAACATATCTAACCTTTTATATCTCAATGTTAAAGCCCTTTGCCTGCCTTTTTTTATAACTTATAACTTTCTTGTGCATTTTTTTTTTTAATAATTTTACTAGATAGTGTTATTCTGAGTGTAACTGTACTTTGTAATGTATTTTTGATGTGTTTTGTGACACTTTATTGTTTTGCGTCACAGTAATCATTCTAGTGTAAACTGCGATTGCACTCACGCATTTACTTTCAATTTGTAATACTTATATCCGACGCACGAAGACAGCCGCGATAAACCAGATATCGCTTGTGCATAACCATTAGCGCACTACTCGTAATCTGGCCCCAAGTGATTTCTGTAAATTACTTGTATGAAGTCACCAATTATTATTTCTTATTTTCAGTCTCTTCTGAAGGTCCGCTAGAAAAAGAAAAAAAAAAAAAAAAAGTGAGATCCAGCCGCCAAATTTTCTTAAAAAGGGACCTTTATTGTTTAATGGCAGGGTCCAAAGTATAACAAATAGACAACGTTTCTGTCCTACAATCAGCCCTTAGTCATGTCTGCACATCTACACACTTGGTTATCTTTTATACCTTTAGACAGATGCACAAATTCTACATCCTGTGATGTCATATTGCCACCATGTGGATGTTATCAGGATTACAGCCCTTAAAAAGGTTTTGGTTTAAATGGTTATATATGTACAAAGCCAAATGAAAAACTTTATATCCAGAGGTTTCATACATAATTATCTATCATTTAAAATATCTGCAAAACATCTTCTTAAAGGTCTCAATAAGGATTTTGACTGATCTTTGTTTAACCAATATATTCATGACTTGAAGATGATGTTTTGCAGGATAGATAATTATGTATGAAACCTCTGAATGTAAAACAAAAGATAAAAACAGGGCACAAACACAAATCAAGTGGAGTTTATTAACAATGAACAATGCACATATTAAAAAAAAAACAAAAAAACGCTTACTAGAATGAATCAGAATCAGGCTTGTAATTTTCCTAAAATACCAGCGTGAGCACCGTGAGTATCGAACGAGAGAGGATTCCCAGTCACTGAATGCTGCTAACTTGCGTCTCCAGATCAAACGAGTGACTGCCAACTCGTAACCTCAGGACGCACCACACTGGAACCGACAGAGTCAGGTGATCAGGCGTATGATTCAAATAGCTGAGGCAAGGTGGATACTCACAGTGCTCACACTGGTATTTTGGGAAAATTGCAGGCTTGATTTTATACACATTGTAGTAAGTGTAGAATTTGTGCACCTGTTTAAGGTATAAAAGACAGCCAAGTGTGTATATGTGCAGACATGACTAAGGGCTGATTGTAGGCCTGAAACGTTGTTTATTTGTTATACTTTGGACCCTGCCATGAAACAATAAGGTCCCTTTAAAATAAAAAAAAATTGGCGGCTGGAACGCACCCTTATTTGCTTGTGTACAAATTTGGAGGTGTCTGACCCAGGGTTCCGTGCCCTACACAGAGTGCTGTTTACAAACTATTTGAATTTGAATATATTTGCGGTCCACTAGAAAAACCATAACAATAAAAGTTAAAATTTTATTATTGAATGACTTCTCTGATGATTAATTTTGGTTCTACAGCCATTTCTAGCAGCTAATTAAAGCAGTGAATATGGTTTGGGCCTTTAAATATATCTTGATCTATCTATATATTTAACTAGTATCTTTATATAAATATTTAAAAGCATTTCAATCTTTACTTTATTAGCAAAATGTGTGTGGTGTGTGGTCTTAGGACATAGTAGTAAAATATTATTATCAATTGTAATTTTCTGTGGCCAGTTAGGGAAAATCACTGTATAAAATGTTGCAGGGTAATAGTCCTAAATTCTGCAGTATGCACTCCAGTATGTTCTGTAAACCAAAAAATAGAATGTGCCTCCTTGTGCAGATCAACAGATAACTTCTGATATCATACAGTATGTGCAGCATTCAATATACTCACATATGGAGAAGTACTCCCTTATGCTGTTAGAGGCAGATTGGGAAATCAAAGTGTTCCAACTCGCTGATACATCGGTGTAGGGATAAGTCCAACCGTTACACCTCACAACAACAAACACAGACCACTTTCTTGAGTATATATTCCCGAAGTGGGGTGGTAAAAGGGGCACAGACCTTCTTGCACACCGTTGAGCATTACAAGTTATCTTTATGGTCAATCTACACACATTGGTAGCCATTTGCCACTGGTATATTTCAAATATTGATTTTGAAAACTAGAGGCATTGTTTTATAAATTGCATTTTAGTGCATGGGTCACATTTAAGTGTATTAATTATACATATATGTATAGCCCTGCATCAGTCACCTATATGCAAGCACTATTGTATCTAAAACACTAATCCGATCACTCCTCTGTATTTGATTAATTATGCCTACCATTTTATTAGGGGGTGGTTTGTACGACAAGTTATGTGATTGGATCATCTGGCTATAAAATGATTCTGTATGCCTGATGTAACAGTGTAACAGCTGAGAAACACATTGCATTGCTAATTTTTAGAGGAGAATGTAACAGCCCCTTAATTTGCTTTAAGAAATCAGGTGATAGAAAGATAGGATAGTGGCCTGTGTTTTATGGTTTGAAGAGTAGCGGTCGGACTTATCCAAAAAATGATGAATCAGTGAATTGGGACACTGAGATTTCCCAATCTGTCTCTAACAGCACAAGGGAGTGCTGCTCTATTTGGGAGTATATTGATTGCTGCAGACTGTATGATATCAGAAGCTGTTGATCTGTACAAAGAGGTGCATTCTATTTTTTTATTACAGAGCACATTGTGGGACGGATTATATTCTAGAAATTCAGCCTGTTACAGTGCATTGGAGATATAAGACTTTTAAATTAAGGCAGCAGATGTGGACATTGAATTGCCAACTGATTGAGTATATTATGAAGGTTGATTAGGCGCCATCTATGGTAGTGATTATAGACACTTGGGAAACACAATTTTTAAATTACCAAAAAAGCTGCCAAAATAAATAAAGTATATTACACCTAATTAAACATGCTCTGGAGAAATAAAGTGAGGTTAATGCCCAGGTAATATTCCTCTGGTTTTTTGCTAGACTTGTTTTGGGTTGTCTGGCTGACATTCGATTTTTTCATACAAATGGAGATACTATATTAATATTAAATAAGAATGAAAGTGAATATCCATGTTTATAACTGAAAATAAAAATAGGTGATATACAAGAAAGTTATAT
Organism: Bombina variegata variegata; assembly: GCA_905336975.1. Classification (NCBI taxonomy): domain Eukaryota; kingdom Metazoa; phylum Chordata; class Amphibia; order Anura; family Bombinatoridae; genus Bombina; species Bombina variegata. The sequence goes on from CAJPDP010057998.1 coordinate 9,339, forward strand.
TATAGTATAAAATATACAATATTAAAATATGGAATGAGAGAAAACAGAACTCCTTGAATGCATATTAAAGGGAAATGTTCTCTCTTGCATATAAAAGAATATATTATAATGTACTGCATTTAAAAAAAAAAAAAAAAACAAACAGATTTTCCTATCGAGGGGGACGGACACGTTTTTTCATTGTGAAGACTCGTCTCGGATGTGCCCTAAACCAGAGAACAATTGCTAGTTTCTACATTAAACAGCTTCAACTTAAAAAGGACCACTCAATGCAGTAGAATTGCATAATCAATAACTACATATTAAAAATAAAAAAACAAATTTATGCTTACCAGATAAATTCCGTTCCTTCCTGGCAGGGAGAGTCCACGACTTCATTCCTTACTGTTGGGAAATACAACACCTGGCCACCAGGAGGAGGCAAAAACAGCCCAGCCAAAGGTTCAAATATTCCTCCCACTTCCCCTATCCTTTAGTCATTCTGCCAAGGGAACAAGGAAATGTAGGAGAAACATCAGGATATAAAAGTGCCAAAAGAATGAATATAAAAAAAAGTGAGCCGCCCATCAAAAAAAATTATGGGCTGGGTCGTGGACTCTCCCTGCCAGGAAGGAAAGGAATTTATCTGGTAAGCATAAATTATGTTTTTCTTCCATAAGGCAGGGAAAGTCCACAACTGCATTCCTAACTGTTGGGGAAAACTATACCCAAGCTCCAGAGGACACTGAAT
>CAJPDP010058173.1:0-14509 GCA_905336975.1 Bombina variegata variegata
TAAGTGTAATCCCATTTGTCTTTCAATGTACGTAGCTCAGAGAGCAGAGGTAGATAGTTATCTTTTATCATCTGTGATATGTTATTTGATATCTTAACTCCTAAGTGTGAGACAAATTTATTAACGCAATGAACTTTATATTGGGTCTTGAGGGAATCGGCTACTTCTTGAGGTAAGCCCCAGGTAAAGATTTTAGTTTTGTCTAAGTTTAATTTGTAAAGGGACATATGGCCAAAAAATTCAAGGGTATCCTTTAATCTAGGGATTGAAGATAGTGGGTCCGAGGAGAAGATTGTGATATCGTCGGCAAATAACGCTATTTTGTGATTTGTGCCATGTAGAGTAACTCCATCTATTTTCTTATCTAGTCTGATTTGTTCCATGAGAGGTTCAATTGCGAGAACAAACAGCAGGGGTGATAGGGGACAACCCTGTCTGGTGCCGTTAGAAATTGGGAAGGAAAGTGAGTGGAATCCTAGTCCTTTAACCGTCGCCGTGGGGGTGGAGTATAATGCTTGGATAATCGTAATGTTTTTTTCCGGGAAACCAAAGGTCTTAAGGACCTCCCATAAGTAGCTCCATCTAATACGGTCAAAGGCCTTCTCTGCATCCAGTGAGATGACAGAGAATGGCCTATTCAGTCTAGTGGATTCGGTGCAGATGTTGAGCAAGCGCCTGGTGTTATCGGGACCTTTGCGGTGGGGTATAAACCCAACCTGGCCCAAGTCTATAAGATGTGGGAGTAGCTTGGATATGCGGTTAGCTAATAATTTGGCGTAGATTTTAACATCTAAGTTAATCAAATAAATTGGTCTGTAACTGGAACAAAGAGATGGATCTTTTTGGGGTTTGGGGATGGTTATTATTGTGGCTTCTAGAAACTCCCTGGCAAATTTCCCCTCCTCTCCGGCCTGGTTAAAAAACCTGAGGAGTAGAGGTGCTAGTTCATTTATATAAGTTTTATAGAAGGTCGCCGGGTATCCATCTGGGCCCGGTGTTTTAAAAGCTTTCATATGTTTGATGACATATTTAATTTCTTTAAGTGTAAAGTGGGCTGTAAGGGACTCCCGGTGTTCTATTGATAAGGAGGGGAGTTTCAGATGATCTAGGAACGTACAAATTTCTGGGGTAGTGGCTAACGAGTGACCAGGTACCTCTTCTAAGTTATATAATTTTGAGTAGAATTTTTCAAAACACGCACCTATCTCTGAAGGTATTCGATGAACCTGGTTCCCGGATTGAATATGGTGTATTCTAGATGTGCTTGCCCTATTTTTTAGTTTATTGGCCAACAAAGTATCAGCTTTATTGCTCTTATAATAGAAAAGTTGTTTTAACTTAAGCAAATTAGCTTGGGTGCGTTTTAATTCCAACTAATTTATGTGATTTCTAATTTTTGCGATTTGTTCTGTGGTGGTGTCTGAGGGTGTAGATCTGTTGAGGAGTTCTAATCGCCGTAGTTCAATATGGGATCAGGAGAGGGGTAGGCCCGAAAGTTTTTTTAAGATAGGCTTGTCTCCTAATGATAAGGCCTCTAAAGGTGGCCTTTGCGGCACCCCAAAGTGTATCATCTCAGACTTGTTTGTTGTCATTGGATTGAGAGTAAAAAATGATATCTTTTCTAAGGTCTTCTTTAAAAGGGACATCTAGCAGGACTTGAGGTGGGAGGCGCCAGGAGAACCTTGTGTTGTTGCTTTCTATCGAATGGAGAGTTGCTATAACAGGATCATGGTCTGACCATGAGCAAAGGGATATGTTGGAACATTTAACTTGGTCTAGGGTTCCTGCTGAGCAGAAAACATAATCAAGTCTAGAGTACATTTTGTGAGGGTGGGAAAAGTGGGTATAGTCCCTGTCTCTAGGGTGGAGTGATCTCCATATGTCGTAATAATTAAATTGAGCAATAATTTGCCGGAATTTGTTAGAGAGTTGTGTGGAGTGGGTAATCTGTTTTGTGTGTCCAATATTTTTTCTGTCAAGAACTGGGTCCCAGGTCATATTAAAGTCTCCCGCTAGCAAAACTCTGCCTATTTTCACCCAGTCAACTACAAGGAGGACTCGTTTAAGATATCTGGGTTGATGTGAGTTATGGAGGTAGATGGAGACTAGAGTGTAACTGATGTGATCTAGTTTGCATGTTAAAATTAGGAATCTGGACTGAGGGTCTTTTAGGACCTGTATTTGTTCGTAAGCTATTCTTTTATGGATCAAAATTGTGGTACCTCTGGCCTTCTTTAAGAAGGGAGTATATTCTAGTACGGTATAGTCTTTAGATATCGTGTGGTGAGGGTTATCGAGTGACCAGTGCGTCTCTTGAAGAAAGACCACATCAGGATTGTGATGTTTGAGTGATCTAGCTAGGAGGCTACGTTTATGTGGGGAGTTTAAACCTCTGACATTGTGTGTCGATATTTTGAGGGAGGACATAGGGATCTGTGAAGGAGTGGTTGGGTCAGTAAGAGGAATTGGGTAGAAGGGAGGGAGGGATGGGGGAGATCAGGTATGAGGGGGAAAAAAGGACTTAGCGGAAATAGTCCGCCACAGTGGAACCCTAGTGTGGGCTACTGGTGGGGGGGAGATCAGCAGATGAGAGCAGAAGTCAACCAAATTAACCCCGCTCCGCAGATATAACTACACTTATCTTATAAAAGAAACTATGCAAAAGGCATAACGGGAGATTAATAATACAAAAGACAAGTTCATATTAAGTGAGCCTGCTAGAGTGCATATAAACCTATATATTAACGAAAACCTTAATTATACATTGTCAGAAAAGGGTCAGATACCCAGATCTGCTGTAGTCTTACAGAGAGAGACATAAGTGATAATATTCAACTATGGGTCTAAGGTGGATTAGTTTTAGTCCTTTTTGCTCTTTGCTCTTTGATGGACCATTCAGGAGCCGAGGCTCTCCGTTTCGGGTTAGTAACCTGTGGTGTAGGCGGTAGACCCAAATGGAGACCCCAAGAGGTGAGGAGAGCAAAACCCTGAGGAAGAGTGGATATTACATGGCTTTGGTTATCTCTGGTAACCACCAGATTCGTGGGGTGTCCCCAGCGATATTAGCTTTTCTGAGGGATAAAGTGACCGGTTGGTAAGTTTTGCGGTATTGTAGAGTGTGCCCTGATAAATCTGGTAAGAGCTGTATATCCTTGAATTTCTCTGATAAAGGCAGTTTCTTGAAAGCAGCCTGCATCAGTTTATCTTTATAGACATAGCTATGAAAGCAGACAATTACGTTGCATGGTTTTTCTATGGGAACAGACCTAGATCTCAAAGCCCTGTGAGCTCTTTCCATTGTGTCTGTTAGGCCTTCTGGGGAGCCCACCAGCTCCATAAATAGTTCTCTTAAGAAGGTCTGTAGATCGGAGGTCTCGACACCCTCTGGGATACCTCTAAACCGTATGTTGTTTCTACGGGATCTGTCCTCAATGTCAGTCATTTTGAATTCAAGCTGGGTCAGTTGATCCGCTAGGTTTTCAGTGTAAGCTAGTAAGTTAGTCTGATCCACCACTAAGTCATCTTGCTTCCGCTCAAGTGCTTCAACTCTGTCACCAATCTCAGAGATATCTTTTTTCAATTCTGCAGAAGAACGCTGGATTTCTTGTGTAATAGAGCGTGTCTGATTGGCCAGCATCTTTTGTAAAGTGGACTTTGTGATGTAATGATGTGACGGTGTCTCTGAGCGCATGCTCGATTGAGATTCTGCATCTAGTGATTCAGGGTCACTTAGCTCTGTGTTTAGGTCTATGATAGGCTCTTTTCCGGATTGAGTGAAGTGGTCACATACTGTCTTTTTAGTAATAGTAGGGGTCTTCCCTTGTCTCCTGGATGTATGAGGCATGTTAACAATATTTTGAAGTTGAGCTGTCAATCGAAAGTATAGTCTTTTTTCAGAGGAGTGTACAAACCTCCACACATCATATAGATTATAGTCTCATTAAGTTCCCCAGGTATTTGGACACATGTTTCAATGGTCTAGGTGTAGCATTTGAACTATCCATGCAGGGATCCAACGCAATGTTTAGGTCTCCCCCCAGGAAGGTTACCCCTTTCGAAAAAAGTCTATAATCTTATTAAAGGGTTTTTTTCATGAATGGGAGTTGCCTCACATTGGGTGCATAGATATTTATCAAAGTTACAGGGCTCCCATATAGGAGTCCGAACACCCCTAGAAACCTACCCTTAGTATCTGAAGTGGACTGTATGAGCTTGAAAGGGATATCTTTATGTATTAAAATACTAACTCCACATTTTTTAGAGTCTGCTGAGCTATGGAAGTGTTGGGTATACCTTGTCCCGAAGTACCTAGGTTCTTTCCTTTTTCTAAAATGGGTCTCTTGAAGGAATATTATATCCCTCTTTTTTTTATATAGATCTATTAACGCTATCGCCCTCTTTTGTGGGGAATTTAATCCCTTTGCATTCTGAGAGATTATATTGATCGTTTTGCCCATGATGGTCATCCTAATATGTCATCTTTAGTAAGACTGGATATATGTATATCTTATATGAAGCACTATGAACCAAGTTTTCTCAACAGTACAACAGTGGCAATTTGATATCAAAGTCAAAACTATAAACAAAAGATTCAACAAAAAAAAGAAAAAACAACAATAACCTTTTTAACAAAAGCTAGTAAATACTACCAGATGATATTTTGAAGTGCATATAATATTGCACGTACAAATATTTTTGGATCTTATAGTCAACTGTTTATCAAACCTTGAGGTATAAACCAATGTTTAACATATATTTTTAGAACATATAGCTTTGTATATTACTATTATCAAGTCATTAACAAAACCTTTGGTGGGCATTGTCTTTTTTTTTAAAACCATTTATGAGTCTATATAATTAACTATAGCTAGCACATTTAATTTGGGTTGCATGATAAATCTGCCCATGAACTAGTGCATAGTCCTCTGCCAACTTGTGCATAACAGAGAGTCTTATAACATTTACTTTTTACTCATGGTATACTTTTTACCCGTTTAAACGTGTACCAGTTCTTTTATCGTTTGTCAGTTGATGTGTTCCGCTAATGCTGAGACGTTTTCTTATTTTGTGGAGGTGATGTTCTCATGGCAGGATGTTTTTCAACGGTAGGTGACTCTGTCCGCCATTTGTTAGAATCATCTTGTCGTTTTTTCATTTCGGTAGTGGTTGCGGGTCAGCGGCGGCCATTCTAGAGGGAGGTTCAAGATCAAGGCCTGAGCAGAACTCTGGTATCTCCGATATCTTGGTGCAGGAGAGTATCCTATTTCCATGGAGAATGTATAGATGGAAGGGGAAGCCCCATCTATACAGTATTTTTTTACTCCTTAAGAGACTCGTCAGTGGGGCCAGTTCTCCTTCTTTGTAATGTTCGTTGAGATAGATCAGTATAGAAGAGGATATTGCCTCTGAACTTGACCAGCTGGTTTCTGCGAGACAAGTTTAAAAGTTCCTCTTTTTCTCTGAATTGTTTAAACTTTATTATAATGTCCCTGGGTGGGGCTTTATCTGGAGGTGTAGGCCTTAAAGCCCTATGGGCCCTGTCCCAATTTATCTCCATGGAGTTTGTTTCACCTTTAAGATGGGCAAATAGTGCTGGTAAATAAGTTGGTAAATTCATCGGCAGTACTGACTCTAGTATTCCTCTGATGTGCAGGTTTTTCCTGCTGCCTCTATTTTTGAGGTCCTCAATCTTGTCATGAAGGGACTCTATCAGGTCTGCCTGTATCGTTGAAGTATCTTGTATTTGGTTCACTTCCCCTTGTATGTTATTTGTATACTCCTCCAGAGTTTCTATGTAGAATCCAATTGTATGCATTTCTTGCTTAAGGTCTGCCATCTCTTCTCTCATGCAGGTCCTCACTATTTCTGCAATGTCTTGTTTTGAGGCCAATGTGGTTAATAAGGATGTGGGGATTTGTGAGTGTGCCTGTCGCTTTGTCAGGCCTATTGGGTGACTGAGGCTGGCAACATTGTTCCCATTGATTCCTGCTCCGTAATGATGGAGTGCTGACTTGCTGAATTAAAGAAGGATTCGACTGTGGTATCTTTCATATGAGCTGTTTTAGCAGGCTTAAAAGATTTTAATGGTTTCTTGGACGCCATTTTGGGCCACCCCAACTTATCCTGTATCTTCCTGTTTGCAGGGCTTACTTCCAATATATCTAGCCAGTTATGTCAGGCTTATTTTGAGGTTGCCTTTAGAACAGAATCCCTGAGACATAAATGCGCTGCAAAAGTGATCTCTGTGTGTCTCACGTTATACTGTCTCAATCTAGGACTGTGTGAGAGTACACCTTCACTGTTACCTTAGTGTTCTGTATCGTTCTTTAAATTTATGCAGTGTGGTGTATCATTCCTTCTATCTAGTCCTTATTATCAGGGCTTTATGGTGTACGTATTTTCCCCCTATTTATGCAGCTTAAGTGGGTTTCACATCCGACACAGTCTCTGAGGGTTATGGTTTAATTATTGCTGCATCACAAGATATCTGATCAGGCAGCCAGATCTCACAGGACCGTTCCGCTGCCTTAACACTCCCCTAGGTCGTTTTACTGGGTCTTAAGCATCAGGACAAGTCTTACATTAGGGTAGTCGCTTTATGTTTGTGCACATATTTTCTCTTAGTTACCGGGATCTAATGCGCTCCGTTTCCCTGTCCCTCAATGGTGTCTCCTCTCTGCTCGTTTACAGGTTCTTTTTCAGCCCTCAGCGTGGATGATTATTTCAGGGCTAGGAACCGCTCACTCTGGAATCCATGTACTGTCCTCAGGTGTGGTTAACTTTTTGCTATATGCTGTATATTATTTATTTAAACATACTAGCTTACGGAGCTATGAAATTATGCTGCAATCTTAGCAGCGGCCGGCTCCGCCCGCCCATTTATTCTTAATAATGTTCAACATCTTTACGTGAACTGGGAAAGTCGGTGGTACAACCCTGTCCTCCTATACCTTATCTAATTTAAGAATACAAGGTTCCTCAGGTAACTTANNAACTTAGGTTCTGGAACCTCTAACGTCTTAGAGTCCTCCATAGCTTGCGCTTATAAATAGGACAATCGACAAAGATAAATGGCACCTTTATACCCCCAATGGCTGGGACACTCACCACCTCCTATGAACCAGGCCCAAGAGAAACCACTTTGTCAAAACGGAAAAAAGTGCTGCGCTAGACTGTATACCCACTGCCTCTCCTAGGTGACCCCTCCACAGTGATAACAAAAATTTAAATATAGAACAGAAGAAAGGAGGACACTCTAGCGGCGTGTAATAGAGAAAACTTAAAGTAATGTGAGGCGTAAGCACAATATGTTTGAGTGTTATAATTGAGAATTAATAAAGAAAATATACGATTAGAGTGTATATAGTACTCAGTAGTGATCTGCTATTAAGCAGTGATTTGTACAGATCAGAAACCGAAATTCTGTGTATATATAAATAGTTTTTTAATAGTTACAAGTAACATAGAAACATAAAATCTTAATGAAAGCTAATAATCTGAATTAGATAAACTGTTGTGTATAGATACTTCTAAGCATACTAGATATGGAATAAACTTGGTTACATATAGGTTGAGAAGACTCTAAATTGGATCATAGAAGGCCGGTAGCATGAAAATACTTTGTAACAGATATTATAGAAATATTTTCTAAGCATATCTGGAAGGAACTATCGGTGCAGCTACAAAAATTGAATCTTAAAGAAATCAAACTCAGATATCGAACAGAAAAAAGAATAAAATTTACAATTAAAATACATGCATAGACAACTTAAATGTAATAAATTGTAGGACAATTGTCATCAAAAGTCCAAAATAATGAAAATGTCCAAAAGAGAGAAAATTCCAGAGACGTCTCCCAAAAGCGCCAAAAAACAAATACCACCTTAAAAATACAACCTAAAAAATACTTTATTTAAAAAGATAGCCTTGAGAATAAAGCCAAAAGTTTTAGGGATAATATTATGTGTTCAAGCTAAAAAAAGGTGTTGATTATTGTCGATATCGCAGTTGATATTGAATCACCTCCTAAATATATGTAAATAGACAGCGTCACTATACATGTTACTCCTGGTACACAAAACAGGTTACATGTGTGTATACTGTTCATAGAGATGAAAGCACTTTTGCAGTTGCATAAGTGGTTAGTGGTAACAACCCGTACTCACTATTCTGTGACAGATGGAAAGTCTCCTCCAGAAAAGATGATGCAAACCCGCATTTAGTGCAATATTGCATGCAGGTAGCCTGTCAGTTCTCGATTGGCTTATTACTTCTTAGCCGCCTCAGGCAGATGATATTACCGATTGGCGTTCAGGTCACAATGGGCGATGATCTCCGGATTCCAGATACGGTCCTGCACTTAGTGCAATTTGCACGCAGGTAACTTGTCAGTTCACAGGTAGCTCTTTTTCTCTGAGGTGGATATTATTAATGGGTGACATACAAGTCACGAGTTTGGCCAAACTCTTATAACAAAGCTGCAACCTATGAAACCACTGTCTCCAGATAACCACACGGTAAGGAAGAAGGAAATCAATGCGACCACACCCGGTCATGTGGTGTGCCATGCAGGACCGCCCCTGCACCACTAAAAGCGCGCCAAGCATAATAGGCTACGCAGCTCCTAAAGTGAAAGTAAAACCTGTAAGTTCCAACATCTGCCTGAGCCTCATCTCACACATCACAGTATAAACACACTATTTACAATATGTGATCAATCCCCCTTGTTCAATAATCCCCTTCCAGAGACATTAACCCTTGATTCTATTCAGATAAAAAGTGTCACACTGTGACCCTGTCTTCTTGCGTTATATGCGTATAAAAAAAATGAAACAATCTTACCGGAATCTATGCCGTGGAACAGGAACACGGCCTCTCAAGTTTGACAGTCTTGTAGCATCACTCCTGACATGGACATGAGTGATAAAAGCAGGCAGTGAAACTAGTCAATACTGATTGCTTAGGAGCTGTTAAAACGAGCATGGATGGGTTCGCAGAAAGACTCTTCCTGCATCTCCAGACCCTAACATTCGCCAATGCTCTCACTGAGAGGCTGACAAGACTACTTAAAACTGTATACAAAGAATGTATTTGCTAAGTCTCAAGTGCTTTCAGATGTTTTCCTGAACTATACACTCAAAAAATCCAATCAAACCTCTAGATTAGCGTTATTGAATAATATTAGAAAAATGGGTACTTTTGAGTGCGCCTTAACAGATTTGTTAAGTATAAAAATTCAGATTTCAACAATAATTTTGTATATATTTGTTATCTCTGATAATAGAATATATATTTTCTAACATAAAATACAAGATAATAAAAAATTCTTTAGTCAGAAAATTGTATCTCACAAATTGGGTTAAAAATAAAATTCTTTACTCGTATACATAAAAAGGTTATACCTCAAAATATACATTCTATTATCAGAGATAACGAATATATACAAAATTAATATTGAAATCTGAATTTTTAGACTTAACAAATCTGTTATGGTGCACTCAAAAGTACCCATTTTTCTAAGACTACTTAAAACGCCAGTCCCATTCCGAAGGATACTACCCTCCATAAGGAACTACTCTGTATCTTCTGAGGGGGAGGTATTTAAGCCTTTAGCTGGGGTGTCTTTGCCTCCTCCTGGAGACCAGGTTCAGTATTTCCCACAAGTAAGGAATGATGCCGTGGACTCTCCGTATATTAAGAAGGAAATTTACCCTTGTGGTCGGCAAGAGGGAGCTATTTCCCAGATTGACCTTTCAACCATGCACATGAAGACACAAGATTAACTTCTACGTGTGGTCCTGAGCCACTGGTAAAGATGGAGCCTAAACCAAAAAAATCCTCCAGGTATGGCACCACTGCAATCCCCTATAGCACCTTGGTGAACACTCTGGGTGCCGTAGCCAGTCCGAATGGAAACGCAACTGAAAGTGCTTGTCTAGCAAGGCAGATGGTAGAAAACTGATGATCCTTGTGGATTGGGATGTGAAGGTACGCCTCCTTCAGGTCTAATGTGGACATGAACTGAACCTTCTGTACTAGGGGAAGCATGAGCCCTATTTTCATCTTGTAGGTGGGAATCCTTACAAATTTGTCGAGTCCCTTCAAGTCCAAATAGGGCAGAATGTGCATCCTCCTTGGGGGCCACAAAGAGATTGGAGTAGAACCCTTTTCCTCTCTCTAATGGGGGAACTAGAACTACTACACCCATAGCGAGGAGGTTGTCCACATAACTGAGCAGAGCTGCTCTCTTAACAAGGTTTCCTGAGACCCATGACAGTAAAAACAGTCCCTTCTGTATGCCAGGCAAATAAATGTCCAGCACCCAGGGCCCTGGACAGATTGACACTATCCCCTCTGAAACAGAGAAAGTCTGCACCCCACATGTACTGGTCCCAGGTTGGTGGCGATCCCATCATGCTGACTTGTTGTCCTGGGAGGACTTCTTGGGCTGCTAGTTTTTTTCTTTTTAATGACAAACCAAAGGTACATTAATACCATATGATGAGGGAAAACAGAATGTAAAACGAATTGTCAGTCTCATAAAGGACAAAAATAAAATACAAAACACTTTATCATCAAGTGAGATTGACACAATATAATAAACATTTTTAAAGTAGTTGTATCAGATAAGAGACCAGATCAGAATTGGATTTTCAACTCTTACCCATCAAAGTCAATACTTCATATGTACCTGTTGAAATTTTTCATATTTTAAACAACAAAATATACCAAAAACAAAACAAAAAAAAGGACCCAATTATAATTAAACTAATATAATATAATATCTCTCCTCTTCCCCCCCCCCCTTTCATATTCCTCTTTAACTTAACATACATTTTTCCATGTCTCTGGGTACCAAGACGTTGTAAGAATACTATGCATAAAATCTATAGAGTATCTCATGGGGTAAAGGGTTTGGAGTTGGAATTCTATGGGGTAAGACATAATCACTTTGTCCCATTTATTAAGATTTTTTTTTAACTTTGTTCTCAGCAATACCCAGAGCATCATATTGCTCTACAGTCTACACCTATTTGAAATCTGACAAAACAGTGAGAAACTAGGGCTAGTTTTATCATTCCAGGTTTTGAGAATCAATTGTCTAGAGATAATGACTGTGTTAATTAAATCCCTATTCTGTACATTTAAATCATTACACAAAAAAAAAGACATAGTATTTATTGATTATAAATTTGGTGGTTAGAAATTTGTTTAGCCAGAAACCACAATATTTGGATCTTAGGGCACTGCCAAAAACAGTGCTATAAATCTGCCTCCCATGAGTTGCATCTGGAACAAGAAGTTCCCCTTTAGAGCTAAGGGTTTATCCTCAGAATGTTGCCCATAACTATCGGTCATGGCCTCCGCAACAGGACTACATGTTGGGAGAGCAACCTGATACTTGTCTAGCATTTAGGACAGCAGATACAGCTGCCTGTATGCGGGCTGTAAAGTCATCAGGAGGACTGTTCACCCTAGCCAGGGCTGAGCCACTCTCTGTGCCACGATCTGGGGCAGCAGAGGTGACATTTATGGGCTGTTGGACAGGGATGTCCACATCAGCCGAAGCCGTAGTAGAGCCTACTGGGGACCGTGCCTCCTGAATAAGACGTCAGTACATAACTTAGGCAACAACTGCAGAGTTGTGCCAGAGGGTTCACAGTAATTAGTTTGCATAACATGCATTTACTTTTGTCAATGGAATTAAACTAGGAAGATTCTTCCAGACTCTCTATTAATATTGAATCATCCAAAATAAATAACTTAACAGCACAGCGGGTATCTGGGTCCCAAAGCACCAACATGACTTTTCCCCTTGTAAGCCCTGTTTAGGGCATCTTACCCCTCTGGGCCGGCCGAGCCAGGTTGCTACCACTCTCCCACAGGACTACTGCACAGTGGATCTGAAGCGGAAATGGGGCAAAAGCGTTGCCTATGGTGGGAAACAGTGTCACCAACCACCTCTGTGGCCTGTATCAAAACATAGCCTGTGATCAGGATCACTAAGTTACCAGTTCCTAATAAACAACACTTCTTTGTGGAAAATACTTCATAATGTCAGCGAGCACTTTAAGTCTGATTGCATGTTGGCAGTTGCACCACAAATTCTTCTACTATAATTACCGCTGAGAGGAGCAAACAAAGTCTCAGTGACACCGGGTCAGTAGTCAGTGGGTGGGATTATACATTTGGCAAAGGACCTTATGGGCTATATAAATTAATAAATGGATCTGAGTTGAAACGGTTAGATCTTGTGATTTAAAACTGTTTGTAAAGTGCGAGTTGAGGGAATTAAACATTATACAGACAGCTCCAGCATGGGGGCTGGCTGTAAGCACTAGCTAGGGAGTGTAGGAAAATAAAATGTATGCTTACCAGATAAATTTCTTTCTTTCCGGACATGGAGAGTCCACAACGTCATTACAATTACTAGTGGGATATTCACTACTGGCCAGCAGGAGGAGGCAAAGAGTACCCCAGCAAAGCTGTTAAGTGTCATTTTCCTTACCCATAACCCCCAGTCATTCTGCCAAAGGGAAATGCAAAAAGATGATAACACAAAGATGTAGAGGTGCCTGAGGTTTAGTAAAAAATACTGTCTAATCTTAAGGGTGGGGTCGTGGACTCTCCATGTCCGTAAATAAAGAAATTTAGCAGGTAAGCATATATTTTATTTTATTTTCTAAGACATGGAGAGTCCACAACGTCATTCCAATTCCTAGTGGGAACCAATACCCAAGCTAGAGGACACGGAATGAACAGGGAGGGAGAACAAGACAAGCAGACCTAAACAGAAGGCACCACCGCTTGAAGAACCTTTCTCCAAAAAAGGCCTCAGCCAAGGAAAAATTATCAAAATTTGTAAAAAAATATGCAGAGAGGACCATGTTGCCGCCTTGCAAATCTTCCACAGAAACTTCATTTTTTAAAGCCCAAGAAGAGGAGACAGCCCTAGTGGAGTGAGCTGTAATTCTCTCAGGAGGCTGCTGATCAGCAGCCTCATAAGCAAAACGAATCATACTTCTCAACCAGAGGGAAAGAGAAGTAGAAGTGACCTTCTGACCCTTACGCTTTCCAGAGAAACAAACAAACAGTGCAGAATACTGGCAAAAAAATTTAGTCGCCTGTAGGTAAAATTTGAGCGCATGCACAACATCCAGGTTATGCAACAGACGTTCCTTATGAGAAGGATTAGGACAGAGAGAAGGAACAACAATTTCCTGATTAATATTCCTATCCAAAACTACCTTAGGGAGAAACCCCAAATTGGGACAAAGGACCGCCTTATCCGCATGAAAAATAAGGTAAGGTGAATCACACTGCAAAGCCGAGAGGTTCGGAAACTCTCCAAGCAGAAGAAATAGCGATAAGAAAAAAAAACTTCCAAAGGTAACATATTAATATCTATGGACTGCATTGGCTCAAACGGAGCCTGCTGCAAAACTCTAAAAACTAGGTTAAGGCTCCGAGGAGGAGCAACAAGTTGAAACACAGGCCTGATTCTGACCTGGGCCTGACAAAAGGATTAAACAAATAGTGTATATTTATATTTTAACTGAGCGATTTCTCTCTATATTGCACAGTTTCAACAAAGTATCTTTAAAAAAAAAAATTACTTTGTAATGATTAAAACTAACAAGTTTACAAGCTAAAACAGCCACCGATGGTTACTATGCTCTCAAAAATTATTAATGGTTCATATAAAAAACTTCTATGCTTGTATTGTACATACTATTTGTACAAATAATTTGAGTAAACAATAAAAGGACAAGTAAAAATACCATTCGGCTTCAGAGTGTATCAAGAAAAAAAGAGCCTTTTTGTTGCTATTAACGGCTTATGTTATCCATGTAATGGGAAGTTGCAGGTAATTGGTATCTCACTGCTTCAGTGTACTTTTGAAGACATAAAACAGTACCTTATATAGTTGAATTTCACTCAGCAATTAAGTCCAGTGTACTTCACCACTCTTACGGTATCCGTTGTAGCAGCACTGTTTGCGCTCGTATTACCCGGCTGGTCTGCTATTCAACGCTGTGTCTCCAAATCCAGGCCAGTGAGCCAATCGGAAGCGGTTCCCTCGGCGTCAAGTATAAAATTGAATAGTGAATCAGTCTTCTTTGTAAAATAGAAGAAACCAGTATATTCTTTTTAGAGCGCTCTGATACTTAAAGGGACATTGAACCTAATTTTTTTCTTTTGTGATTCAGATATAGCATGCAATTTTAAGCAACTATGTAATTTACTACAATTAACAATTTTTCTTCATTCTCTTGCTATCTTTATTTGAAAAAATGTTTTTGCTTCAGTACTCTGGACAGCACTTTATTGTTGGATGAATTTATCCACCAATCAGCAAAAACAACCCCAGTTGTTCACCAAAAATGGGCCGGCATCTAAACTTACATTCTTGCTTTTCAAATAAAGATACCAAGAGAATGAAGAAAATTTAATAATAGTAGTAAATTCAAAATTTGTTTAAAATATCATGCTCAATCTGAATCACGAA
>CAJPDP010058238.1:0-10993 GCA_905336975.1 Bombina variegata variegata
TCAATCAAGATTTTATTATTTTGAAAGCCAGAGTAGATTTGCTCTGATCTTTCTTTTCAAGATTGGGTCTAGCCGTACTCCATGTTAGTCTCTTCAGTAGGGCAGTGGTGGCTTTAAAGCAGTTAGGAAATTGTGGGGTGGGCCTCACTGAGTTTTCCTATCATGTTGCTGCCCCTGTATAGAAGGCTTGAGTAGGTTTACTCTGTCCGTTTTTGTTTCCACAGGTCCCTGTGAGGAGTGGCTTCCTCTCATACCGGGTGAGCTGTCCTCCTGCCGGACGGCTAGAAGTGCAGGTAAGCGCCATTTTTTTTTTTTATAGAAAGAGTCTCTGGCACTTTAAGGGTCACATATTTGGCTACACATTATTGGGGACTTGGATCCTGAGGTCAGGATATTTTTTAAGGCAGATGCAGGCACTGGGGCTCTAACTTAGAGAGAAGAATGATCCCTAAATTAGGGTTAATTTTTATTGGTGGCTCAGGGGTTAATTTTTCAGAAACGTTGCACTTTTTATTTGTTAGTCAGACCGTGTTGACAGGCATGATTTTCGTTTGGCGGTTCTAACTTAACTGCCTTATTTCACTCTGCCTCGACCATTGGAGGCGGGTCTAAAAGGAGGCATTTTTTTAATATCAGCTAGAATGCGCGCTTTCTGTAAGCTGTGGCTCTGTTGCTAGCCGATCACGTACCCCTTGTTTCCTGTTCTGAGGAGTCCGGAGCGGTTACGGCTCAAGGAAGACAATCTCAGTGTCGGCTTTGTTGTGCAGTGAAGGCAGGTAGGTGCCTCAGATAAACTCTAAGGTTTAGAGTTGCAGTTTTTACTAGTTTTAGTTTGGGCAGTGCTGCAAATTTAAACCATATCTGACCATTCCTTGTAGGGTTTTGTGAGGGCACAAATTACCTTTGGGAACTGTTTTTTTTTTTTTTTTTGTTTTTTTTTGTTAAAAGGGCAGTGTTGGGTAAAAACTTTTTATTTTTTTTTAATTTATTTTTTTATTTTCAAAAAAGCTTTATTTAAAACATAGTGTCATACATTGTATATGATAAAAGTAAAAACAACACATAATGTATGTCGTACAGAATTGCATAGTAACTTAGTGCTGCAGACTACCGCCTGTCTAAGAACACATTTCATACATTGTCTATTATTGCTGCCGTTCATTATTCTTCATCTCTTCTTATAATTGAGTAAAGCATTCTCAAAGTCCAGACAACACAAGATCAACATAATCCAGATTCAAGTCTTTCTAACATGTGTGTTGGACATTTCTAGAGTCCAGGTTAGACTCTCGGGACATTGCATGCCTATGGAACAAGTAACCAACCACCCGTGCGCAGTCAATAAGACTCTGATCACGTAAACTCCCCCTAGTAATAGCTGTAGGAATCTATAGGAAGAGTCTAGCCTCCTTATGTTATGTACCTAAGCTTGCATTTAGTGTGTGCTGCTAATTATTAAGGTTTAGAGATATGTTGTTTCCACATAGTTATCATTAATTCATGTGTTTCTGTGGTTCCTAACTGTAAATGGTGATATCTCTCCAGATGGAGAAGGTTTTCTACTTGTGCTCTCCATTCCTCAATTGTAGGTATCGTGTTCGATTTCCAATATTTTGGAATTAGCGATTTAGCACTATTGATCATCAGAGTTAGCAGGAGTTTGGCTATATTATTTTTGAGTTTAGGGAGAGATAGATAAAGGAGGATTAGTGGGTCGTTTGGCAAGTGTTTCTCTATTATGTCAGAGATCTGTCCAAGAACCTCCGACCAAAATGTATCTACTCTGTTACAGCTCCACCATATGTGTGTTATACTACCCTCCTCTCCGCACCCCCTCCAACATTTGTTGCTCGCTGTTTTGTATTTTTTGTGTAGTCTGCTGGGAGTAAGGTACCACCTCATGAGGAATTTGTAATTTGTTTCCAATACCCTAACAGAGATTGATGATTTTTTGGTAGCAAGAAATGCTTTTTGCCAGTCTTTTACTGCTATATCTGTTCCCAACTCTTTCTCCCAAGTTCTAGTATAGGTGGGTAGCTTTTGTTTATCTCCTATCATTAATTGTTTATATAATATAGAAATTAAGTGCCTGGGAGTAGTGTTTGATAGGCAGAGTGTTTCAAAGGGGGTGAATTTTCTGGTCAGGAACTGTTTTCTGGGATATGTGCTTATATAGTGACATATTTGTGTGTAGGAATACCAATTTATAGAGATGTCAGGGTGTGTTTCTTTAATGGTTGCCAAAGATCTGGGTTTCCCGTCCTGAAGAAATATTGATATAATTCTATTTTTAATGTGACTCCCAAGTTCCATCTGAGCAAGGTTGTTACATATAGGCAGCATGGGGGAGAAGACGTTGGATATGTAAGTGGAAGTGTTTGTCAATTTGTCCCATGTCTGAAAGAACTCATCCAGCACCTGGTATTGCTGTATAACTGCAGGCCTCTGTTTAGCAGGGAACCACACTGCAATTCCAGCGTTGCTTAGTCCCATTATGTGTCTGTCAATTTGGACCCATTGCTTATGGATATTATTTGTGCACCACTCTATAAGGTTTTGCAGGGCTATTGCTGTTTTGTATGCGTGTATATTTGGGACTCCCAGTCCCCCCTTTTCTCTTGGGAAGTACATTGTTTGTTTTGCTACTCTTGGTTTAATTCCCTGCCAAATGAAATGTTCCATTACTGATTGAATCTTAGGTAGATATTGGTGTGGGAGTTGTATAGGGGTAGTTTGTAGTAAATATAATAGTCTGGGAAGGACATTCATTTTTATTACATTTATTCTGCCTATCCAAGAAATAGACTTGTTCTTCCAGCTCGAAAGGTCTGCAATTAATGCGGCTTCTAGAGTTTTATAATTAGCCTGAAATATTACTTTGGGGTCTATTGCCAGGTAGACGCCTAGGTATTTAAGTTTCAATTTTTTTATTTTTAGTGGGCAGTTTTGTGTCAGTTGGTGAAATACTTTTTCTCCATACGTTATATTCAACATCTCCGATTTGGTAGTGTTTATTAGAACATGAGACACTTTCCCATAGCTCTGAAATATTTCTAGGGTTGTTGGTAGGGACATCTCTATCTCTGTGAGTGTAAGCAGAACATCATCCGCATATAACGCTAATTTGTGTTCAGAGTTTCCTATCTGTATACCTTTAATTCGTGTATTGTTTCTAATTTTTTGTACCGGTGAAAGGGGACATCCCTGTCTTGTTCCATTTTTAATGTAAAACTTATCCAACAGCAGGCCATTTACTTTAATCTTGGCCATAGGACATGTGTAAAGAGAGATGGCATGGTTAATAAATTTGTCTCTGAATTTCATTTTATGCATTACTGCTTTTAAAAATTGCCAATTTTCTCCGCGTCGGTAGAGATCGACACCGCTGGTGTTTTGTTGTTTTTAACATGGGATATAAGTTGCAAAGCATTTAAGGTATTATCCTTTGCCTCTCTTCCTGGTATCAAACCTAATTGATCTGTATTTATTAGTTTGGGTAAGAATTGGTTTATTCTATTAGCTAGGATTTTAGCGAAAATTTTGATATCCAAATTCAATAATGATATCGGACGGAAATTGTCAGGCCTATTTAGTTCTTTCCCTGGCTTTGGCAGAACGGTAATATGGGCTTCTAGCATATTCTCTGAAAAACCATTTGTGTCTAGGAGCGAATTAAACATATTTGCTAGTGGGGATACAAGATGTTGTGGGTACGTTTTGTAATACTTCATGCTAAATCCGTCTGGACCCGGACTTTTACCGCTTGGCATGATTTGTATTGCCTTTTTTATTTCTTCTATAGTTATAGGGAGATCCAAGCATTTGGTCTCCTCTTTATCTAGTGTAGGCAAGTCTAGATCCGACAAGTAACTCTCGATACACTGTGGTGTGGTTGTGTCCTGTATATTGTACAGAGATGTATAATATTGTCGGAATGTCTCTGCAATATTTTTACTGTCTTTGTGTATGGCCCCTTGAGTGTCCTTAATGTAGTGGATATGTGTGTTAAGCTGGCGTCATCTCAAGGCTTTTGCCAGCGATGAGCCTGTCTTATCCTTTACCTCAAAGTATTTTTGTTTTAGTAAGGCAGATTTTCTTTGAAATTCTTTTGTGAGATAATTCTTAAGGGATTGTCTGATTTGTGTTAAAGATTTTAATATGTCGGTGAATTGTGGGTTTTGTTTATGTTCTTTTTCCCAGTACCCTATTTGTGCCAGAATGGAGTTTAGGAACTGTCTGTTCTCTCTCTTTTCTCTCGCCTTCCGCGCTATGAATTCCCCTCTAACTACACACTTGTGTGCCTCCCAAACAGTCCTTGGGGTTATTTCCTCTAAGTCATTTTCTTTAAAGTAGTTGCCTATTGTCTTATCTATTGCTTGTTTAGTTAAGGTGTTCCCCAACATATATTCATCCAACCTCCATATATAGGGTCTATGTGGAATATCTGGCCAGTCCACCACGCATTGCAAAGGAGCATGATCCGACCATGTGATGGGCAGAATCCTGGACTCTGTGATCATGGATAGCCCCAATTGGTCAGCAAGTATGTAATCTATTCTGGTAAACGTAGTATGTGGGCTCGAGTAGAACGTGTAATCTCTGGCATGAGTATTTATTGTTCTCCATACATCATGTAATTTCAGTTGGTGTATATCATTTTTAATAATCTTAATCACTCTTTTGGGTGTGCTAGTGGACCCTGTGGATGTGTCTATCTGTGGCTCTAGCGGTAAGTTAAAGTCCCCACCGAGGAACAATGTCCCCTTAGCATGTACCAACAATGAGTGAAATATGGTTTTAAAAAGATGATGCTGATCTTTGTTTGGTAGATATACATTAGCCAGCGTAACTGGCCTGTTATAGAGGAGGCCTACTAAGATTATATATCTTCCATTTTTGTCTTTTTCTATGTATGTGGTCTGAAATTGAACTGAGTTCTTAAATAAAATGCCCACTCCTCCTTTTTTGGAGGTGCCAGAGGCCAGGTACGTGGTTCTATATTTATGGTTTAGAAGTCTTGGCTCTCTACCTCTCTTAAAATGTGTTTCCTGTATAAACAGGATGTCGCCTGTGGTTTTGTATAAATCCCTGAAAACCATTGATCTTTTTTTCCGGGCTATTTAAGCCTTTTACATTCACAGTTGTGAGTGGGTGCAGATTTGACATATTTTCTGTTTTGATTAATCTAAACTTATCTGGGAGAGTTAGATTGTTGTGTCTTAGAAATATCTGTTATCTTGGGCAGTGTTGTTTTAGTCTGGTGTGATTAACCGGCAGCAATATCCTAATACAAGTCTAACAGTCAGTACAATGGTTCTGTTAACAAGATTAACAATAAAACAGTATCTAATTCTCAATTCCTTCTGAGTAAGAAGTCTGAAGTGGCATTATAAACTGTTGCTAAGATAGTGCATCAAACAATAACAATTATAAGTATTATAACAGTAAATTAAATTATAAGGGTAGTATCCCCACCCCCAAGCGCATTCTAAAACATATTTTAAATTAAGATAAATATACTACCTTTAGCTACAGAGGCACACTCAAAGGATCAGTCCAGACTGGAGAGAGCCCTTTGTCAAATGGCTGTCAAGTCCGGTATTTGCATCCTTGTTGAGGAGTGATGCTTTAATTGTTCTGCCTGTGGTAGTCGGGCTGTCTTGTTCTGGTTTCTCTCTTGTATGGGGCCTTTCTTCTTCTGGATGCGTGATGTTGATTTGTAGAACCTTGTTGAAGTGGGGAAGGTCATCCGAATTTTTAAATATGGCAGTAGCATTGCCTTTGGTAGCAATAATGCTGACAGGAAAGCCCCATCTGTAAGGGATCTTTTGCTCTCTCCTAACTGATGTGATAAAGTGGAGTTCCCTTCTCTTCTGAAGCGTTGTCGGGCATAAGTCCGCAAATATCTGTATATGGTTGCCTGCATGGGTGAACTTCTGTTTCTGCCTAGCGTGTCGAAGGATTTCTTCTCTATCTTTATGATTAAGGAGTTTTAAAATTATGTCCCTGGGTGGTGCTTTTGGCGGTGGCTTTGCTCGTAGGGCTCTATGTGCTCTCTCAATACAGATATCAGGAGAGCCACTTGTATCTTTAAGAGTTCTGAACAGGTCTTGGAGGCATCCTTCTATAGCAGACTGCTGTACTGATTCTGGAAAACTGCGTATGCGTAAATTATTACGTCTGCCCCTATTGTCCAGGTCTTCAACTCTCTCCAACAGGTGTTGAATGGTTCTTCTTGCTCATAAGCCAATTTTGAGATATGTTGTATATCATTAAAGGTGGTATTGTGATTCTCTTCTAAGGCTGAGACTCTGTTAGTAACTTTTGACAGATCCTTTTTAAGCTCGCCATACCAGCTTTTAACTTCTCCAATGATTTCTTTTACATCTTCCTTTGTACAGAGAGCTCTCAGATCATCTTTGGTTGTTGTTGCGGTGTCTCAGGTTCCTGATTTGTTATCCGGTCCATTGTTGAGTTTGTATGAGCTAGTTCCTGTGGTTTTAGGTACTGTTGGATTGGTTTAGATTTGTTATGTTTATCTGGCCTGTTTAATTTGCGGCTAGGCATGACCGCTAAAATAGGGCAGGAGAAAGGAGTATGTTTTAATAGTCAGTCAACCACTGTAAACTCAAAGGCAAAGTTGTAGCAGAGAGCTTGGCTGTGTGACGTCTAATATGTATTGGTTAGCAGGTTCTGCAGTTATTTCTGTGGTTGGACTGTTCTGATTTCACTTTCCACTGTGAGAGGTCTGGGTCTCTATAGCTGCATTAGTCAGAACAGTCAGATTTGTGTATATCAAGAGGTGTGTGTTTCTCTGTATGCAGAGTTCCCTAATGATGGGTATACTGCTAGTCACCTTGCTGTTGCTTTTAATCCCCTTGATATAGTATTATTGGTGTTAGGGAGCCTATTTTTTCCTGTACAGTCCATTTTATAACTTGCTTCTGTCCTGCACAAATGTGATAAGCTTGCCTGCTCTACTCCGTATGCGTGCAGGACATGGAGCCTTACTGTCCCCCTTTCTCCCTCACAGCAGAGGTATCAATCCGGGGCCCATTCTCACCTCTTATTATGACCTGTTACTTTAAGGGTCTCTCTCCACCTTATGCGCTGGTAGTGTTCAGGACTAGGGGACCCGGTCTCCTGCGTGGCCCGCGTTTAAGGTTTGCTGCTGCCATGTGTAACAGTGGTGAATCTGCCTACGTTTCTCAGTGTGTGTGCAGAATATGGTGCCCTATTCTCCCCCTTTCTCCTTCACAGCATAGGCATATGATTCGGGACCCGCTCTCACCTTTTGCTATGACCCGATAACTTGATGGTCTCTCTCCGTGTCAAGTGCCGTTTCCGGTTCGCCACGTGGAGGCTGTGAACACTGCTTTCGGCTTTTTCACCTCATATAGCACCTGTGTTGCGCTATGTTTCTTTGAGTCCTCTCTTGATGCGCTCTTGGGTGTGTCAGTGATTCCCTGTGCAGCTTTTATGGTGGCCAAGTAGCTAATTTTATTACGCTTGGGTAGTGGGGCCTAGGAGCTAGTATCTTAAGCGGACATTTCCCTGCGCGGCCAAGCTCCGCCCCCGGGTAAAATCTTTTTTATAACTAAAAAGTTTTTTTGCCATTATGGACCAGGATCTGACTCCTTTGGCTCAGTGCAAGCTTTGCATTAATAACCATGTCTAAACTCTCTTGCCTTTTTGTTCCTCATGCATTTAAAGGACACTTTTACATAAAGATAGACTTTTTGACTCTAAACCACCATTCTCTCAGGTTGATGCTCTTTAGGTGTTGCCACAGCATTCTCCTCAAACGTCCCAATTTTTAGCGGAGCCACATGCAGTGCCCTGCGGTTCCTCTCAATCTCCTGGTGGAGTCTATTTGCAAGCAGAAATTGCTGCCTGGGTATCCTCTGCGGTATCTGAGGCATTAGCTGCCATTCCCATGCTTCAGGGAAAACGCAAGAGGAAAGTCAGAGATTCAGATAGTAAGGTTTCTTATCCAGTTCCTGCTAAGCAGGTTGCTCTTTCTCATAAGTCTGAGGAGGAGGATATGTCGGTAGCCTCTGAAGGTGAAATCTCAGATTCGGACAGTATAATGCCTTCATCTGATGCTGATGTGATATCCTTCAGATTTAAGCTTGAACACCTCTGTGTATTATTAAAGGAGGTTTAGGCTACTTTGGATGACTCTGATGTCACTGTCGTTGTCAACCCTAAAAAGTATAGTAAAACTTAATAAATACTTTGATGTTCCTTCCTCTGTGGAGGTATTTCCTGTAAACAGGTAAAAAAAATTGATTCTCAGCGCAATTTATATGATACTGTGCTTCCATTTAAATATTGATTCAGAGAATAAATTAAAAAAAATTGAGAACAGCTATTTAAACAACAAAAGAAAGAGCTGGTGTAAGTAGGGTGTAATTGGAAGGTTTAAAATAGGGTAGCTTCCTATCACCCCCTACTTATACCAGCACTTTCTTTTGTTGTATAAATAACTGTAAATAAATGGAGGTATTTCCTGTGCAAGATCCTGTTACGGAAATTATTTCTCAGGAATGGGAGAGGCCTGGGATTCCTTTTTCCCTGTCTCCTGTTTTTAAAAAGATGTTTCCCGTAGCTAACTCCATTAAGGAGTCATGGCAAATTGTGCCTGAAGTAGAAGGGACGATTTCAACTCCGGCTAAGAGAACTACTATTCCTATTGAGGATAGCTGCTCTTTTAAGGATCCAATGGACAAGAAGCTGGAGGCCTATTTGAAAAAGATTTATGTTCATCAGGGCCTCCAATGACAACCTGTAGTGTGTATTGCCATGGTAACAAGTGCTGCAGCCTATTGGTTTGACGCATTGTCTGAGTCTCTTCAGGAGGAGACTCCCTTGGAGGAAATCCAAGACAGCATTAAGGCTCTTAAATTAGCCAATTCCTTTATTACTGACGCTTCATTGCAGGTTATTAAGTTGGGCGGCAAAATATCTGGTTTTGCGGTATTAGTGCGCAGAGCTTTATGGCTGAAATCTTGGTCAGCAGATGTTTTGTCTAAGTCCAAACTTTTGGCGATCCCTTACAAGGGTAAGACCTTGTTCGGACCCAGTCTGGCAGAAATCATTTCCACTATCACGGGTGGTAAAGGATTTTTTTTGCTGCAAGATAAGAAGAATAGATCGAAAGGACATCAGAGTCATTTTCGTTCCTTTCGTAACTTCAGAGGAAAGTCTTCTCCTTCCTGTTCCAAGCAGGAACAGTCCAAACCATCTTGGAAACCTAATCAGTCTTGGAACAAAGGGAAGCAATATAAGAAGTCTGCAGCTGATTCTAAATCAGCATGAAGGCTCTGCCCCCAGTCCAGGAGTGGTTCAAGTGGGGGGCATACTTTCACGGGTTTCCCATGCATGGGTACGGGATGTCCCCGATCCTTGGGCTGTGGACATAGTACTCCAGGGTTGCAAATTGGAGTTCAAAACCTTTTCTCAGAGGAGCAGGTTCCACCTCTCAACAATATCTGTAGACCAGATAAAAAGAGAGGCGTTCTTGAAATGTGTACAGGATCTTTCAGACCTGGGAGTGACAGTTCCAGTTCAGGAACAGGGTCTAGGGTTCTATTCCAATCTGTTTGTGGTTCCCAAAAAAGAGGGTACTTTCTGACCTATTCTACATCTGAAGTGTCTAAACAATTTTCTCAGAGTACCGTCCTTCAAGATGGAAACTATACGTTCTATTCTTCCCTTGGTCCAAGAGGGTCAGTTCATGACGACCATAGAGCTGAAGTATGCGTACCTTCATGTTCCCATTCACAGGGAACATCACAAATTTCTGAGATTTGTCTTTCAGGACAAACATTTTCAGTTTGTAGCTCTTCCGTTTGGCCTTGCCACAGCTCCCAGAATTTTTTCAAAGGTTCTGGGGGCTCTTTTGGTGGTAATCCGGTCTTGGGGAATTGCAGTGGCGCCTTATCTGGATGATATTCTGGTTCAGGCACCATATTTTTAACAAGCAAACTCTCATACAGAGATCTTGTTGTCTTTTCTATGTTCCCACAGATGGAAAGGGAATCTGAGAAAGAGTTCCCTTGTTCCAGCTACAAGGGTAGTTTTCTTAGGGACCATAATAGATTCCCTATCAATGAAAATATTTCTGACGGAGGTCAGAAAAGCCAAGATCCTTTCCTCTTGTGTCTCTCTTCAGTCTACTGTTTGGCCATCGGTGGCTCAATGTATGGAGGCAATTGGTCTGATGGTCGCTGCCATGGACATCATTCCATAGGCTCGGTTCCATTTGAGAGCTCTGCAGTTATGCATGCTCAGACAATGGAACGGGGACTATGCAGATCTGTCTCAGAGGTTAGATCTGGATCAGTTGACAAAAGACTTTCTCCCATGGTGGCTGTCTCAGGAACATCTCTTTCAGGGAACATGTTTTTGGACACCTTCCTGGGTGATTGTGACCACGGATGCTAGCTTGCTGGGTTGGGGAGCAGTCTGGGACTCGCTAAAGGCGCAGGGACTCTGGTTTCAAGAGGTGTCAGCTTTCCCTATAAGCATCTTAGAGTTGAGAGAGATTTTCAATGCCATAAAGGCTTGGCCTCAGTTAGCATTAGCCCAGTTTATCAGGTTCCAGTCGGACAACATAACCTCAGTGGCTTACATCAACCACCAGGGAGGAACTCAAAGTTCCTTAGCCATGAAAGAGGTGGCTCGAATTATTCAGTGGGCGGAAGCTCACAATTGCTGTCTATCCGCCATCCACATTCCAGGAGTGGACAACTGGGAAGTGGATTTTTTGAGCAGACAGACTTTTCATCCTGGGGAGTGGGGACTTGTAAGATTGTCACTAGGAAGATTTACCATAAGATATGGAGTAAATATCTTTATTGGTGTAAATCCAAGGGCTACTCTTGGAGTAGGGTCAGGGTTCCTAGAATTTTGTCATTTCTCCAGGAAGGTCTGGAGAAGGGTTTGTCAGCAAGTACTCTGAAGGGTCAGATTTCTGCTTTGTCCGTTT
>CAJPDP010058412.1:0-12892 GCA_905336975.1 Bombina variegata variegata
AAAAAAAACAGCATTAGCTACGCGGGTCGTTACCGACAAAACTCTAAATCTAGCCGTTATATTGGATCAAATAGTGCAAATGAAATCTGCCATATAACTACAAAAACATATACATAT
The DNA here is from genome assembly GCA_905336975.1 of Bombina variegata variegata. Lineage (NCBI taxonomy): Eukaryota > Metazoa > Chordata > Amphibia > Anura > Bombinatoridae > Bombina > Bombina variegata. Next base: position 118 of record CAJPDP010058412.1, read on the forward strand.
ATATCTGTTCTTCATAAACTATATATTCACTCCACTTTAACCAGATTATGGCAGACTGTTGGATTTAAATATCTACTCGAAATCATAATCTGTAAATTAATTGAAATTAAAACAATAGAAATGTATAAACTAAGATTTATTTTACTCCCAGTAATGTATCAAATCATATCTGGAATAGAAGCTATCCGGTACCCTAGTTATAAGTCTGAAAATCCAAAATATTATTTGTTTAGCCAAAAGCCTTTCTAGGTCCCCCCTTCTCTCAGGTTTGGCTACCTTCTCTATAGCACACCACTTAAAAGTTCTTAATTCACCATACTGGTTGTCGACAAAATGTCAAACCAGAGTAGTGGAAGATCTACCCAAGCTAAAGATAGAGAAATGTTCCCTTATTCTGGACTTAATGTCCCTATATGTAAGACCTATATACTGGACTCCACAAGATTCACAACTAATAAGGTAAATCACCTGAGTGGTCATGCAATTTAGGCAAGATTTTATATTGAAAGTTTCCCCATTAAACAGGATGTGATGGTTTTGGTCATAATAATGTGCTCACAGGGTCTGCATTTTTAATGGCCACACCTATACTCCCCAAAACACTTCATCCACTTTGTCCAGCTCGTCCAATAGATAATTCTCATAGTCTGCCACTATCCCTTAAATGTAGATGTGAAACATAGTTCTACTTTAAGTTTCCGCCTAATTGTTAGCCAATAAGATCTTATCCTTAGTTCAATTTAGATCTGATTATAGTTTCATTTTTAATTACTTTTAAATTCCCCCTTAAGGTGGTAGTAATTCCATTTGCTATATTTGCCACACTTTGATTCAGCTGTGGGGGATATCTCAGGAAAGATTATTTCTTCTTTAGATGTATTCCACTATAAACTGAACTCTCTACCCTCCACCTCTTATATATTTCTTTCTCCGCAATGGGGACTAAGGAGGTAACCTGTCTACAAGCTTCCTTCCTAGGCAGTGTAAAGTACCGCCTATGCCTTCACTTGATAATAGTATACGTACTATCTTTTTAATTATGCAGATTATCCTTTGAATTTTGTACAGTCTATGTGATTGTTTGGAAGCACTTAAGTCTATTATCATTACTCTGACCTCATTTGTTTGTACAATTAGTGTCTCCAAGCGGTTATCATTTTTTGTGTACCTTACACTTGTTATTCTTTTTCCTTTAAAGTGTAAAACCACTGCATCTGATTTTTGAAATTCACAACTGCCTATTTGGTGACATCCTAGTGCCTCTCCACTCCCAGTTGTGGTAAATTCCCATTCTCTTCCTTGCGTCTCACTTTTCCCTTCCCCTAGGAGTAGCTTCCCTTTTTTTTCCCTCCAGTATGTTAGACCCACATGAAGCCTAAACCTTCACCCCTCTGAATGCCAAGAGTCTAAACTCTCAAACCAAATGAAGCTTACTGACCAACTTCATTAGGCCCTTTAAGGCAACAGTCATATTTGTACAGGAAACCCAGTGGCCAACTACCTTGTCTAACCCTTATAGGTCATCTGAATATCTCAACTATGTATATTCTTCCTTTGCCGAGAAATCAAGGGGAGGGACTATTCTGTTTCATAACAGTATTGGTGTTGAACAGACTAACCTTGAAACAGATGCTAGATGGTAGATACCTAATCTTAATATGTAAGCTTAATGGGTAATTATTGACGTTATTTAAAATCTATGCCCAAACCAATCCCAACCCAGCTTATTAAAAGGTTTATTGACTAAACTAGATAGTATTAAAGTAGAAACACTTTTCCATGAAGGTGATTTCATCATGATTTGGGATCGCAAATTAAATAAGAATGTCCAGAAAGGGAAGGCCATAGATACCTACTCTACCAATACTGCCAGTACATTTCAAAATATCATTGTGTAATAATAATAATAATAATAATAATACATTTTTTGGCAGTCTCCAGGACGTATGAGAGGTGAGTGGTATCTGAACAAAGTGTAAAGACTATGGCTTCATGATCCAGCCATGAACAGAACGACGTTTCGGGTGTTAACCCTTAATCATATTGTACAACATGATTAAGGGGTAACACCCGAAACGCCGTTCTTGTTTTTTTCTTATGTAGATGTTCAAATAAATTTTGATATTGGAATCATTTTGGTGTGGTGCCATCATCATTTTTTGGAATTTACTTTAAAGACATAGGTGTGGTTTCCTGTATGGCATTTGCTCCTCCTATATACACAGGTACTGGGTAAGAAAGACTATTACCAACCATGAACAGTCAGATCTATGAATCACAAATCTTATTCAACAATTTATTGTGACATGCAGTATTATAATTGTCTGTTCTTTAATTGTCATTGTTAAAGGAAGAAGGAAAATAAATAAAAATAAATCTTAAAAAAAACACACACAAAAAACAAGGATTATGTTTTATTGAATAAAGGCGGACAAGGTAAATTTTTGTTAATCAGTATAGATAAATAGGTAAACATTTCCAATATATATAGTATGTACATATATAGATATATATATATATATATTTTTTTTATTTTTTTTAATAATGCTTTTCAATTCATATTATTCAGTAATAGCATTCACCAGCAATAAAACTAATTATACAACAGGATTTAGAAAAAATATAATCTATATTATTTAAAATTTATTTAACCATTGTGCAATCTTCTTGAACTAGAAAACATCAAACAAGTAACAAGTTACTATATTAAAAATTGAAGAAAGCCAGTACCTTAAAAAAATGTTTAATTAAAATTGTCCACAACAACACTATTAGGCTGCGCACAGACACGTACAATTAATAGATATAAAGCAAATTATAACTGTATACTGTCAGTTATACTGATTAAATGTAAAATCTTGAGTCACTTTAATATGTTGTTATGATATCAACACTTTCACTAATAATGATAGTGATACTAATAAAGATCTTAACACCAATATTATTTATAATGATAATAAAAGGCCACTTTGTTAACTCACATTCATGACTCTGGGAGTATTGTTAGATACTTTATATGTAGAGTCAAAGCTCCTGTAGGTTGGATAGCTTCTCCCTTAGTAACAAATCTTTGGTGCAGCTTCCACATTCACTGAGCACAAAGGAGTGCTCAGGCTTTAAGTACACTGGAAGATAAGAACACAAAGTGCATTCATGATTCAAGGTAAAAACGTATGTAACATTTATTAGTTCACACAATATATTGCACTTACAAGAGATAAAAAGCCTTGACACACTCTTTCCAAGAGTTCAGCTCCACATGGATGAGCAGGTAACGACCACCACTCCCCTTGTGTCTCTGTATACCAACTTGGCAAATTCGTAAAAAACGTATAAAAATCCTCCTTTTAAAGTGCAGAGTTTGTAGTCAGAGGTAGACCATCCTGTCTACGCATTTCATTTGGCCTTAGCAAACTTCCTCAAGACACTGGATGTGATGTGTAGTTCGTATGAGGATCCCCTTGTTAAATAGAGCCGTCTAAGCTCCGCCCCTTCCTGTTACGCATCAGGGTACGCGAGATGTAAACACAACACGCCCAGTAGCCATGTGCTGCTGCGGCGTGTTTACTATTTCATCATGTTATTTGAATTCTTTTTAGCATAATCGGCGGCGGTAGTAATAACCCCTTCCTACGTGACACCATATGGTAGCTCTTTTGCGTAAATCTGTGCCACATCGTGGAATTATCACTACACACTACCCAAATATATATACACACACTTATCAATAATCGAGTGAATACAATTCCTTATTATATGATGGCAACAATTTCATGACCTTTAAAATAATACATCATTATATACACACATTAATACCCTATATATAATACATTAATACAAATTAAAATAATTTTAGCTTTTAAATACACACACTATTTCTACCACATTATGAACTAATCCTTCTATTTAGCTTCACTATACACCCACATAATTATATATTCAAATATACACATTTTCATGACAGACAAATATTTAATTACACTGTTCAATACCCATCTTGCCCTTCGGTATACTACATAAAGATGTGAACATTGATAACCTATACTTAATTCCTAATGATAAGATTCATATCATATTATAGGGTAAAATCTTTTACCACAATAAGAGTTATCTTTCTACTATGTTTAGGACCCGCAAAACTGTAAATTGTATTGATTTAAATTTAACTTTAAAACCCTTCATGTACCTAATTACCTACCTACTTACATATAAAAACTTTCCGTACATATGTGATGTTAGTCCCTCCTTATACTGTTGTAAAAGGCTAGGCTACTACCTATTAATAGATGATTTCAGAATTTTACCCTCCAAGTTTTAGAGGAACCTATATCTTATAGCATAAATGCTTGCAGATTTAGGTCTATATTTAAACCCTTAAAAGGCTTTCTAATTCCTGGATCCACTTACTTTCTTTCTGCCTCAGTGTAATCAGCCTCTGATGAGGATTTGCCCCAATGGGTACCCATTCTAGGATGCTAATACACAAATTGCAAGGGGCTTTGTTATGATAGACTCTAAAATGATCAGACACGCTGTGTGTTCTCAAACCTATTTCTATGTTGTTTATATGCTTGTAGCATCTCCTTTTTATTTTTCGTTTTGTTCTCCCTACATAAATCCTGCCACAATCACAGGTAAGTCCATAGACCTCAAATGTGGAGTGGCACCTGCCTCTACATTTGATCGGCACCTTCTTGGTATTATTCCAATTCATAAAAGAATCCCTATTCGCAAGATGTGCACACATGCAACAATTTTTGCGGCCACATTTGTATGTCCCGGGTCTACCTGTGACCCACTGATCTAGGGAGCCAGACTTGCTTTTATTATTTCCTTTTGCTCCTTTTAATCTTGATGGAGCCAGAATATTTTTTTAAATTTTGATTTTTATAAATACTAATAATGTTTTATCTTAAATAACAGTTCTTAATATAGGGTCCGCCCTCAATATTTATTTAACCATTGTGCAATCTTCATGAACTAGAAAACATCGAACAAGTAACAAGTTACTATATTAAAAGTGGAAGAAAGCCAGTACTTTAAAAAAATGTTTAATTAAAATTGTAAAACAGTTTGCAGAAATCAATGTTGTACCTTTCATTTGCACCTTTCTGCTTTCCACCAGCAATAGTTTTGAAAGTCTTTGTTAGCATTAATTAACCTTAAATAAACCTTGTTTTTAATAAGACAAACTATATAATTTTAACATTTTCATAGAAAAAAATCTTTTATTTTTCTTAATTCCTAAAGTTTTATATACATTCAAGAACATTATTTTTTTCCAATTTTTAAACTTTATTGATATAAAAAATTAAAGAGTACAATTAATAAACATAAAGAAAATAGAACAACGAATTAGAGCAGGGAAAAAGGCAAAGTACACTGTGAAACATCAATTTTGAAGGTAGAAGACGTTCATTCAATTTTGCCATCACATAGGTCTTGACGAACAGCTACTCAAATACATTTCTTTTTAGACAATTAGAAGCAACATAAAGATAGCTAAATTAGGCACAGGGAGTATTGCCCATATATCAAGGTAATTGAAAGGGAATGCGATAGGAGGGCTAAAAAAAGAGGAAAAGGAAGGAAAATAAATGAAAAAAGTGAGGCATAAGAACATGGGGGGGATGGTGGGAGGAGATTAGTCCATCAGGAGTTTCAACCTAGAGGCCCTCCTTATCTCACCCCAACTCGCCAAACTCTCTCTCTGTTATCACCATGCTCCCCCACTAGACTTCTAGCAAAGTTTCTAATATTTGTCTTCTAGAGTCTCAATAGAACTTTATATCAAAATAAGCATCTAATTTATTTAGTCTAAAAGAACTATATTCTTCTGCAATTTGAGGGAACAGTCTGTAATTTCCCATGATAAGTTCAAGGAGAGTTGTACGAGCCTAAAGCAAGGTTTACACAGACATTTTGACAATAGGTATAGTATAGCTAATGTAGGATACAGTTGAATCTCAAGGCTGGGACCTTTAAGTATAGTAGAAAACTTTTACACAGAGGCCCAGAAATGCCATAATTTAGGAGAACTCCCCGACACATGGTTTTCTCCCTACAGCTCCTCCAGCATTTGTCAGAATAGTTACGTAAAAGGCTTTTTATAGGTGACAGGGTAAGATACCAGCGGATTAAAAGTTTATTATTAATTTATAGGAACCTGGTAGAATTAGAAATCTTTCTAGAGTGATCTAACTGCTAAATTCCTTTGCCAATCTCTCTGTATATGAGAGAATATATTTTTGCCTTTCGGCATCCAGAAAGACCTGATATGCCCACGAAAATGTATTGCACATCAGAGTCTCCAGAAGACACAATTGCTTTAAAGGGGGGGAAAGAACTGGTCAAAGAGTCATGGAAGCGGGAAGTTTGCAAAAATGTTTTGCAATTTATAATATTTGAACGATTTAGTAAAGACTCCTCCCAATATCTCTGCTAGCTCATGCTTGTTTTTAAGTTTACCATTCACAAGAACTTGTGATAGGTACAGTATGGCTGAGTTCCTAACTTTTTGTGTTTTGAGTTCTCATCTCAAACCCACCCACTTATTCAACATTACATTAAATAGGTGATGGGGGAAACCTCAATGTGGAGATTTTAGGACAATATTGTAAGCGGCCATCCCATAAAGGGAACACGTTCTTTTAAAGTAAAAAAGAGTGTATCCAATTAGGTCTCTGTCATTTGGGTATTCAACATAAGGCCCCCAATGAGCGGATATGGGAATCAATTGTGACCCAGGCTTTCATTGCCCCATTTCTGTGCCAATCAAGTATTCTTTGCAAGCAAGTAGCTTTATGTATAGTTCAACCTTAGGCAAACCCAACGCTCCATCATTAATTGGTTGGAACTTCATGATTCACATGAGGTTTAATCTTTCCCCATACAAAGGAGTTTAGCAAAGCTTGCACAGGCTGATGGAAAGTGTTTGTGAGAGCAATTGGAACCACCATAAAACAAACAGGATCCTAGGAAGCATATTCATTTTTAATGTTTGTATTCTACTGCACCAGGAAAATGGTTCATCTCCCCAAGCGTTAAAATCCCTCTGTATGCCAACTGCATGCTGTGTGTAGTTCATATAGAATAAATGATGGGGGTTTGGTGTTAAATAGATGCACATATATTTAAATGCTTTAGATTGAGGTTTCTATGGACAATTGTTTACCAGAGAGGTGAAATCAGGCTTCTTTAATGTTATATTAATATTCATTAAGTTCCTTGATCAATTCAGGTATTGAAGTTTAAGGGGAGGAAAATGTCAAAAGGACATTATCTGTGTATAAAGAGACTTTGTACTAAATTGGTCCAATAGTCACTCCTGAGATAAGTGGGGTTTGGCTAATTCTAGCCGCTAATACCTCCATACTTAATATGAGGAGCAATGGGGAGAGCGGGCAGCAGTCCTGCCTTATACTATTGTTTATAGTAAAGCTTTCAGAAAATATGCCATTAGCTCTTACCTTGGCAGAGGGGTCTGATAAAGTCTTTTGATGCGTTTAGTCATTATGAGTCCTATACCTATCTTTTTTTATGTGGCATAAAGGAAATCCCAATTCAGGTGATCAAGTGCCTTTTTGGCATCAGTGCAAATAATGACCAGATCCAAATCAGAGTATTTTGCATAATCAATCAGTTGTAGCGATTGGATACTGTTTTCTGAGCCTCTCTTCTCGGTCAGCTGAGACAAAACTAAATTGATATTTCGCTAAAATTCTCGTATGCATTTGAAGTCAGTGTTATATATTTTAAGTCAGTGTTATATATTTTCCTAAAAGATGCTCTGATTTCCCTGGTTAGGGTATGACCAAGATATGTGTTTCTGGGCAGGCCCGGGGGGAAGCATCCATTTTTGATCTACGTGCCGATAAAGGGACAAGAGATGAGGCTCCAAGAGGTATTTAAAGAATTTATAACATTTATTTAAAAACCCATCTGGAGAAAGACTCTTCCCTGAGGGTAAGTTGTTAAATAGCATTTAAGACTTCTTGTAAGGAAATGAGGGCTTCCAAAGAATCTATACATTGACATAGATTTTTTTCTATGGAGATTCTGCTTTTGAGATTTCTCTGCTGCCTGTAAATTGTGTATGATTTCAGTACATTTAAGATTATGGGACTTTTTGAGAAACACTCTTTGTTGGATCAATTCCTCTGTGATCACTGTTTTGTGTCCCAACCACTAGGTACACGGGTCATCTACTTATAGCATGTTAATCTGGAAATATTAAGTTACTATTTGCATGCATTGGGTTGCGCTGGTAGTACGAGTTGAAAGTAAAAAGTTATTGCTCCAGCACTAACCCGATGTGTGCAAAAAGCTGCAATTACAATATTGGGAGCAATAGCCTATACCCCCTAGAAGTCAATGGGAAAAAAAGTAAAAAAAATACCAGACTCGCACGCTAACCCAAATTGCCATAAGACCCCTACTTTAATAACCCCTAAACTGCCATATAACCCAACACAAAGTCCCCAATACCCTATTAATCCCTAAAATGTCAGCCCCCCAAAGCAAATTAACCCACCACACTATTAACCCCTAAACTGATAGCCTACAATGCAAAGTAACCGACTACACTATAAACCTCTAAACTGTCAGCCCCCCAAAGCAAAGAAACCCACTACACTATTTATCCCTAGACCACCAGCCCCCCCAATGCAAAGTAACCCACTAACATCTATAACACCTAACCTAACACCCCGAAGTTAACCCAAAATAGATTAACCCTACCTTTAGCCCTAACTTTACCACAAAAAAATAACTTTAAAAAATCTAAATTTACCTAAGAAAGTAAAAAACATCTAACCTTACCTTTTGAATAAAAAAAAAATACTACTATTACTATTAGAAAAAAAACTACCATTACCAAAAAAATCAACCTACCATAGCCAAAAAAAAAACCTTACCATTACTTTAAAAAACAAAACCCGACCATTACTTTCAAAAAAATATATATCATTACTTAAAATCCTAACATTGCATAAAAAAAATAAAAAAAAATAAACTACCATTACCAAAAATAACAAACAAATTACCAAAAATAAAAAAGAGTTATGCCTACTCTAAACCCTCCATCAAAAAAAACACCCCAAAATAAAAAAAAATTCTAAATATAAACTAAAAATAGCCCTTCAAAAACAGCCAAAAAAACTACCATTACAAAAAACAACAAAACCTACCCTTACAAAAAATAAAAAACAAAATAACCAAAAATAAAAAAAACTAACACTAAGCTCCAAGATGAATCCGGGTGCTCCATCTTCATCCCGTTGTTGGTTCATCTTCATTCCAGCAGTGGCGGTCACACTGAATTTTGAATGTGAGGTACCCCTTTTATATAGTGTACCCTTGCATTCATATTGGCTGATTTCATATTCAAATTCAAATCAGACAATAAAATTAAAGCTTTTTCTGTTGGCTATTTGAATTTGAACATGAAATCAGCCAATAGGAATGCAAGGGGCATCCCAATCACCAAATGGCAGTGGGATCATTCTTCAGCATGTGTCAATGTTTAATCATTGGACGACCAATGTCTTTAATGTCTGGACCATACTTAGTGGTAAAAGTTTAATCTCTATGTTGATGATTTACTGGTCTTGTTTGGAACATCTGTGTCAAATTGCTCATAGTGTTGGATACATAGGGATAGAAGGTACCAGTTATATCCACTTTCAAAAATCATTTGAACATGCTCTGTTGATGACCTCTGTGCTTGGAACATTGAGTTCAATTTAAAATAATGTACAGAAGGGAAAAGATTGAGTTTTTGGATCTCAGTATTTATAAGGATGGTATCAGTTGACACAACCTTATATATCAGAAACCCACCAACTGCAACTCTCTTCTGCACGGCAAAAGCAGTCATCCAGGATTGTTACTGAAAGCAATTCCTAAGGCACAGATGTATAGAGTGGCTAGGGATAATAGTAACTCAATTGGACTATATGGCCAAGAAATTATTTGAGAGGGGATATAACTGGTGCCATCTATCCCAATGTATCAATACTATGAAAATGTGTTAAAAATGGATTTGTCCAAATTTATTAGATTGTACAGTCTTTCAGGCTCTACATGCTGATCTGTGTAATGATTTTTTATAGATAGATAGACATGCAACCTGCACCACTAAATGGAGCCCCTGCATTAGGTTGATACATATTCTGCACGTACCTATGTATAGACAGGCGGCTATAGGACCCGCACAGCACTTGGGCCCTGGTGTCACTGCACCTACTGCACCAGGGGTAGTTACGCCCCTGCTACTAGATATATTTCAGTCATCAAGCTAAAGAGAAAGGGTTCCATTTATCAAGCTGTGGATGCAACTTTGGAGCTCACATGAGCAAGCCTTCATCCAAACTGCTGTTTTTTTAACCTCTCAGCCAACTCTGAGCTGGAATTTAAAAAATACCATAGAGTATTCTGAATGAGGTGATTAACACTCCCTTCTCTCGTGTGATTTGCGGGAAGCATAAGGCTGCCTGCAAGCCGTTATCACTGGTAGACAGATTCCATATTTAGGATCCTGTCTGCTTTCACATTGGTAAACAGAGCCCAAAATGTCCAGTTGTAGATATTTGTTGTTGTTTTTTCTTATTTGACTCAGAATGTACTGGTCATATTGTGTTATACCAATATATTGATTATAAATATATGTCGCTCTAAAAAGTTGGGCAGCATCATATCTATAGCTTTGTCATGGAGTGAGTCACCTTTTTTATTTGGATTAAACATGAAAGTTACTAATGTAAAGGAAGTTTAATGTAATAGTTATATGTGATCAGTGACATAATTAATGGGCATTCTGTAATAACAAGTCATCTGTGAGAAACAAATGAGAGAAGACTAATGTATTTTCATTAAACTAACTCACAGAAAAACTCACCATGAAATTGCGGTACACTCTAACTAACATATGCACAAAATAAATAAAATAAACATGACCATGAGATGAGGTACTTTAAAGGGGTAATAGGGTCTTTATTCTGCATGCTAAACTTAATACCACTGTCAATCCCACATTGCTAGTCATTCATGTTTAATGTGAGAGATATGATGTATTTGGCACCTCACACAACTATAGATGATAAAGAGAGGACCACCCACTAGTAAAACTGTGGACAATATAGGTAAAACGATGATCAACACATTTACAATAGTATCTCCTCATTGTAAGGTGGTCCCTTTGCAACCTCACAAGTTTCTTTTAATATAGGTCATTGACAGATCTGTAAACTTTAAATTTGGTCAACAACAAACCTCTCAGCAACACATCAATATATAGATATAACTATAGAGAGAGCGACACAAAGAGAGAGAGAGACTGACTAGCAATTGAAAAGAAGTTTGTCATGGAAACTAAACAAATGGCCTGCATACTGTATACTACTAATTTAAAAACATAAGTGAATTTATTTTTAGTGCTAATGTGTGACATAAATGAATATGAAACTAATTATCTGATTATGAATGTATATGCATCTAGCCTGCCTGAACCTGAGGAGAGTGGTAATTGTAAGACTCTTAGATATTATAATATAATGCAGTAATAACATAAATCATATCACAATCAAGATTAGTTCTTTGTCCCACAATTTCATATATTTTTCATTACATTTTTCACCTTCGCTATTGCTAAGGTAGAATAGGTGTGATCACACAATTATAAATGGCTAAAAATGGACATTGTAGTAAATTTAAAATGTATGTCTACATGTATGGCGAAATGAAAATGTACAATATCCATTAAATTATCTTTTTTTACACATTTTTAAATAGTATTATTCTCCATTGAACCCTCACCCCTGTCAGTTAAAAAGAGATGGATCCATAGGTGCTGTCTTGGACAAATGTTTAAATCTAAAATGATAATATCAAAATTCAATAAATAGTCATAATTTTATAAAAGCTATCAAGCACCACAGGTAACCACAGGTGTTCTTTCCAGTAAACTAATTATTCCAAGTAGTGTCTATAACATCTGTTCTACAGATAATAGCAGGAGCTACAAGGTTGTTGTACTTAGGAAATAGGTTGGATTTGTATGTCTTCATGAGATAGACATTGCAGAATTGATTAATTGGAACACTGGTTCTGGATTTGTTGGCCTGCAAATTATGTTGGTTCTGGGCTTGATGGAAGGAGCACTGCAGAAGTTGAAATTGCTTTTGAAAATGTTTTAAAGAGTATAATTTTTTTCTTCTCTCATATGTGTTCCCGATTAACCATTCTACCTGCTGTATTATATTAAATTGTTTACAATCAAGTCATTTATTTTTTCATTTAAAAAATTTTTGGTTTTTTGCTTGCTTTTAAATCATCGCCTATACTGAAATATGAATACTGCAGTATTCTCTATAGAAAGTTATATAAAGAGGAGGCAGCAGTATAAATCAACTTACCAGTGGGATGCTGTTTTTAGTGCTTGGACTAGAATGAACTATTTTCCACTACTTGCCTGAGTAAAACTGCCCCATTGATGTTTTCCTATAAATGACAACAATGGGGTGGGGTCTCAATAAACAAAAATAGCTTTTTCAAATACAAAAAAAGGAAAGGCACAATATCCCATACATTTACCCAATTTACATTTAATACTATTTAGCTGGTATAAAAAGGAATAAAAAAAGAAAATTGATGCTTACCTGATAAATTTGTTTCTTTTTAGATACAATGAGTCCACGGATTTCATCCTTACTTGTGGGATATCGCCTCCTGGTCAACAGGAGGAGGCAAAGAGCACCACAGCAGAGCTGTATATATA
>CAJPDP010058469.1:0-13987 GCA_905336975.1 Bombina variegata variegata
AGGAGCTGAGCAGATGCAGGTTTTGTTAGCTCCTGCTCTAATATCTTAATAAAACATTCCAAATGGCTCTAGAAATAAAGTTTGGATAGAAACTCTAACATAAGTATCACTGACCAGCAGGCTGGGGAAATTTTACCGGTCAAACGCCTCTTGTCTATGCTTGGAACAGCAACATTTAAGGGCAGCATACAAAGAAGCGCGAATGCCGCCATTGAAGCAGTGATGTCACGACTGAAGCGATGTTACCGAGGGTGAAATTCCAGCTTCATCTAAAGCTAACACTGGTACTATCAAGCTTACTGTCAAGCTTACATTCTACCTGAACCTGGATCCTATATTCTCACGTAACGCTCACCATCTGAAAGCAGCTCCGATCCTCCAACCAGCTGATAAGATGGAATCCCTAATCAAGAATGCATTGGTGGTGCTTGAACTCCGTATGGACGCTCATTTTAACAGCCTTCACCAACTCCTGTCGCTAGATTCAGAGAATCCATCCGCTAACCCAAAGGAGAATCTAAGTGACTTACCCCTCATTTCAGCTGGTGTGCCGGAGGAGGAGGAAGACCCACAGCATCTCTGTCCTCACACCGTGACAGATGAGAGCCATGGAGGCCTATCTGTACTGCGTGAGCAGTCTGTATTACTCCCTAGCTCAGAGAGACTCATCTATGCCGTAGTTGTTCCTGTTGCTGCTTGTCCAGCTCCTGCTCCGAAGTGGCCGGTCGGGGTGGGACTTGACGAAGCCACGTTTCCGTTCAGTTTGACAAATAAAACTCTCATATATACCTCTTGTAGAGCTGATGATCTGGGGATACTCCGGAGCTACGAGTGCAAGTCAGGATCTTTACCGCATGGCCCATCAGCTACATCCCACTCTCTTCGTTGGCACCTGGGAATATCTTTCCTTCCTCAAAACCATCTGCCACTCGCTAGGCCCTATAATACCAGGGAAGGTATTGGTTAATTGGTTGGTTTCTGCCTCTGATGCCTAGCTTGCAATGTACGGCAACCAACATTAGACTCAATATACCCAAGGTTATGGTTATTGCATGTATTTAAGGTTGCTCTATATACTGAGAGCCAGTTTATTTCCTTCTATCCTATATATTTAAGACTTTACTGACTGCCATTACATCCTATTGTTGAGTAGCATAACTCTCAATCGCACACCCTACTCATGTTTACGGTAACCTTGAGCACAGTATTATATTTACCTGCTTTGTCTGCTTTTATTGTTTATTATATTTTAAACTTCACTATACCCCATACATAGTTAATAAGTGGTCAGGATCATAAGTTCACCTATCCACAAGCATAACTATTCTTTGAATCAAAATGTCTTTTTTTTTTTTTTTTGCTATAGGTTATTCTTCACTTAAGAGTCTAGCAATATTTGGTAGAAGTGTACCCCCCACTAATAGGTAGATAGACTCCCTGTCACCCTGTTATTAGAAGCGACATTGTTTTATGTGTCTCAGCCATTGTTAGCCCAAGCGCATTCACCCTCAGGATACGGATCTTTGATGCATAGGGCATACCCTTCTATTCAGTCTCGCCGTAACCTAATGATAGATATTGGATATCTCATATATGTTATCTTGCTATAATTGTAAGTAGTCTATTTGTTAATGGTGGCACATCCTCTTATGTTGGTTAGAATATGTTACAGACTGAGCCTATAGACGTTTGGGCGCATGTCATATATATAACTCCATGCCACCCTATATACAGGTGCTATTTACCATAATTTAACAATTCCTTTGTCAGGTACATCAGGACTCAGGTAAATGCCCTGGCTCACTAATTATAGTCATGGGAACCAATTGACCACTTAACCTAATAAAAAGGGCTGTTAGACTGCTTAGTTACTTGCTAGATTCCCTAAATACTAGCAGAGTCTCCATCACAGTCCTGGCAGGGCTTAATGGAAACTGGGTTTATAGGTACTTATCTCCTTTCATACAATTTGTTCCAGACCCAAAGGTTTATCAATACAATTTTCTCATACAATATAACCATCTAACTTTTAACATCATACCTACCTGCAACTTGTGTATTACAGTCATCTAAAATAGACATTAATATGTTTACCCAAGCTACTTACTTTACCCTCACTGACCTTTTTACCTGGCCCCCTCAATTTAGAGTGCTCCGCCCTCCCCTTCCCCCCTCCCCTAATTATTTTTGAGCGGCTCTTGCCCGCTGTATCCCACCACCCAAAATCCCTCTTACTAACACAGCTCATATTAAATACACTTTGTAACCCTTATGGATTCCTTTATTCTTTAATTGCTTCTTTTAGTAATCTTCCAGGTCGCTGATAGGTCCCATGGGTGTTCTTTTACATCTGACATTTATGATACATGAGCTGCGGTTACTATACTGTAATCCATATCACAAAAAATTAGGTCCCTATTATATAGACTCAAATTTATTCTAGACTATATCTTATTGCACTATCCTTAGCACTGACCCATAGGACTTACTCGGTCATTTGGTTTTGTTGTTACCCAATGCTAGATACTAGATCCCTTATATGTTTTCCTGTCATAATTTTTAATAATCTACATGTTAATGGATGCACAACCTCTTATGTTGGTCTGAATGTAACAAATCATTTATATATTACAGTCTTATTTTGTCATGTATGTTGTCGGAAACCTCAATAAAAATTTTGTTAAAAAAAAAAAATGGGATTTCTGTCTCAAATTTGAATGAACAAAACAATTCTCATCACCTCTATCGGTATTGAGAGCTTCTCTCTCACAAGGTTTCTTTAGAAACCATTTTTTTACAGTAAGATTTTTCATAAACTTATGTGCATCAACATATGCATTAAACTTGTTGATTTTTTGGGAAGGTGCAAATGAAAGTCATTTATCTAACACCTCTATTTGTTTCTCTGTTAGATTAGTATCACTTAAATGAAAAATGCTACTTTTTTTATTTAGAACCGTTGGGTTTTTGGGTTTCTGTAACACCTGTCCTCTCCTTCCTCATCTCTTGAAGCCCACATTTTTCTTGGATTCCTCTGTAGGAGCAGTAAGCCTCGATCTCCTGTTTTTTGGTCTAATTCTAAAAAATGTTGATTTTAAACATGCCCTCCCATATTGGGTGCTTGGAACTGATTCATGTTTTCTAGTAGGATTTTCCTGACTATTGGGATATAATTTATTTTCTCTTTTTTTCAAGTTGTTGAAACATATTTCTCATAGGTATCCTATAGGGTGAGTAACCTTGTCTATTACCCTTATTGCTAGTTCCATTAGCATACTTTTCAGTTGTATTTGTATTTGGAGTTCTATTTCCTACATCTGTCTGTTTGGGCCAATTATTTTTGAGTCTTATTCTCCAATCATCCTGTTCCTTATGATAGTATGATTCAGAGTAGTGATATCCGTTATTATAATCTCTCCTACCTCCAAAATTATTATGACTCTCCCTATTTTGTTTGTTATTCATGCGATAGTTAAATTTTTCATTTGTATTATATCTTTGTGCATTATGCCACCTATTATTTTGATAGAGAGATTTAGCTCCTTGATTGTAATTATTACTATTTTGAACTCTGTTTTGAATTTTGTTTTCTTTCTGCATTTCCCATATTGGATCCCTTCAATTCCTATTTTAGTTCTAATATGAAAGATTTTTCTGGATATGATTTTTAGGTATGTCTTCTTATATAGATGTTCCATATAGATTTTTATTGAAGTAAATAGTTTTTATAGGTTTTTTTATATAATCTGGAAGTTTAGTCACTCGTTTATTCTTTATAAAATGTTACATCATGTAAATATAATTCATTAAGGTATATGTGATATTGATAATATACATACAATCTGAATAATGTTCATAACGCAAATAGACTTAGTGAGTAGTCTAATTATATAACAAAGGTGTAGTAATAATATATTTCATAGGCATAGCAGGTATTAGCATCCTATGTCCCTTTAAGCAACAATTATCCCTTTAATAGACATTGCTTATAAGGCGTGTAATTATGAGGAAACCTGAGCTTGAAAAAGAAATTTGAAACGTGTTGCTCAGTGTCTCTAGGCTTCCATATAGAAGCACACCTGCTGTCATCAGTACATTTACTGTAAGCAGCTCGTTGATTTGGTTTGGTGTGGTAACGGCTGTAACAAGCCTCAATCTTGGGTCTGTTTTGCATGAAACGATCAGACCGTAAGAATAACCCACTTGCCAACGAGTTTGTAATATTGGCAGAGCTACTTCTTGACTGACTATCAGGTTAGAAACTGGTTTACTGCTTGGTTAAATCATCTAAACCGCAGATCCGTGCAGGACATTATTATCCTATATGTGAGTATGGATAGACTCTTATGCTGTACCGCTGTTGTTAATACACTAAGGAGATCCTCTTTCCCATTAACAGAAACCGGTCGCAGTATCTGAGGGAGTTCATTCTACTAAAGAGACTGGATTGGGTCACTTTACCTGGCAGAATATGTTCTTGCATTCAAACTTTCTTGCATATGAATACTCTTTTTTTAAGATCCAGTCTGGTCACTATTGAGTGATTTTATGTTTTATTGTTTATGCAATAATGTTGGAATAATCGGTACAATTGTTTTTTATGGTTTTAACTTTATGTGATGTTTAGCAGCTGCATATGTGTATAAATTGCAAATTAAATCATATCATTTTTTACCTATATAGGAAAACATATGTATTGATTGTTCAGAACAGTATTATGAAGTGTTCATTATAGCCCTCAACTTAACAATGAACTACTTTGCCCTTTAAAGATTTTTTATCCAATAGAGTATTAAAGGTTTATTATTGTCCTTTTAAGATTTTTTTTTATCCAATAGATTATTAAAGGTTTATTATTGTATCCCCTAAAGGGTATTATATTCAACCAATTGCCCTACATTATTATCTAAATTATAATAAGTTATCCACCTTAAGCATTTATTTGCGCAATCAATTATAACAATTTTTTTTGACTGTCACATATTTGAGGCTTTTTTGGGAGATCCTTTTATTTTTGATTGTTTGCGTGGTTTTCTGGGCTGATCAATTAATTTTTTACCAATTTGACAGGACTCAATAGAACAACATGGGGTTGCCTTGGGCAGCTTGAAGCCGAAGGAGATGGCACATGAAGAGATCCTAGGAGCCCCACAACCAGTCAACAAAAGAAACAGTACTAGGCCCACACAAACTGCGCAACATCTGGCTGTGCCCTGCGGTTATTGCCTGGAGTGGTGCGGCCAGTCTACCGGGATATAGCCGGGAAGCTGGAGCCCTAGCTACATGGACACAATGCTAGCGAAGCGTGCCTTAAAACCAGTGCCTAACAAAAGCTGCACAGAGGACTCGAAACCCAGAGCGGCCAACACCACTCTTCCTTCCATAACTGAGAGACTCGTCATTGTCTGCACCCTGATCGATAATAACAATTACAGATCCCTGCACAAAATCATGCTTATAAGGGTAATGACCATTAAAACTGGTATCCGATGATGTGTGTATTTAATGAAACCTGGTAAGAACTTATTCGACTAGCCTAAGGACAGACTTTAATTTTCTCCCAGTAAGTTGTGGTCAATTGTCTGCATATTTGAATACACTTGTATACACTTTCTCCAGTCTTTACACGTATAGGATTTAGTTAATTGATGATGACCAGTCTGAAATATGTTTAACTCCTAGCATGACCCGCACATATATGACTACTGAAGCCTTTGGTAACCCCATAAGTACTGAATAATATAGTGAGTTTGAAACCCCCATACATTATATATCATATATCCTATATTCTATTGGTACCTTTTACACTCATAAAGAGGTTCAGACTATTAGGGAGCTACTGATTTTAGCAGGTTGACATTAACCCCCACTATAAGCATTTACACTTCTCACCTAGTTACCATCAACAGCCGATTCTCAGCTATTATGTATAGCAGCTGCTCCTTATATCTTTCTATTGAACTATATATAAATATCATTGCGTATACCTTTTTATATGCTTATATTTCAGAATCTCTAAGATTGAGCTATGCTAACAGTGATTTCCTTATATACAGATAACTACATCCGAGTAGCCCTGAGAAATGTTTCTATGTTCAGCTCTGTCTTGCACAACATCATTAAGAGGCTCCTATACTGGAACCTAGCAGTTACAACATAGTCCCCTGTGCCAATTTCTTTAAGAAAGCCCAATAGGTCTACCCTGCGCCTTAGGTGTTAGTACTTACACTATTTTAAAATGGTACCAGACACATATACTGCAAATGTTTATATTTCATAGAGCTTTAAAAGTTGATACCTGCCTACCATTTAATTGAGGTACAATGAGGGGGCAATAATCCTAACTCCTCCTTATGTTTATATTTATTTTATAGTCATTTTATTTTTACCTTTGCTGTATCTATTGCTAGTTAATGTTCACAATTATTCTATACTCTCTATTATTTAGTATCAGATGCTAGATTATTTATATATGTGCTAAGGCCCAAGAGCAGTCATCTTAACTACTAATCCAAGAGTGACCATCCATAACCTAAGAGAAACATATGCTAGAGAAAATGAGGTTTCACTTTGATTTCCTAAAAAATGTTGTAGGATAATTTACTGATATTAACAAAAAAAAATTATTTTGATGGTGGATTATAATTCCTAAATTTTAATTTGTCTACAAACAAGAGGCAGGCTAGTACCGTGTTTTTATATTTAATATTGAGCTATATAGTTTGCCAGACAACATATGGTTTAACGTGCAATACGCTCCTATTTGTGAATTATGTTTCTTTCACTTTCTGTAACCTGTCTCCTGACCTTACTTGTATTTAAATTTTCAATATGTATTGTACCCTTTGAAAACCTCAATAAAAGAATATGAAGAGGGGGCGTGTCTGAAAAGCGATCTTGAGCGGTCTCCTCTCCAAGAGCTCCAACGGAATGTCTGATAAACCGCTGATTATTAGTTAAAACTTGTTACAGCAAAGCCATATATATTTTACACAAATATACTCTCATCTACTTTGGGAAAAATATCTCAATGGATCGAGCTGTATTTGTGATATTGGAACTCGCGATCGGACTTAAGAGACCTGGAGCGGCGGCTCTTAACAAGCAGCGCTTTCCCCCTCGGTTTTCCGAGGTAATTAGCCTCAACTGCTCATAATAGAATACAGTTCACTTCCAGCATTCATATTCTAAGAATGAAAAGCTCTACAGTGGATAATGGCTACCATAGGAGATGTTAGACTACAAGAACGTCTCAATCACCATTTGGGAAGTTTAAAGGCCTCATGCACTCCTTAATGGATAGAGCCCTGTTTGACAATCTGATCCTCCTCTTTTCCACCGCAAGCAGAACCACAGATATGACTTGTGGTAATATACACCTACTACCCGCTGATCGACCGGATGGGCACAAGTGGTCTCCTTGTACAGGTCCTGCTCCCAGCTACACACTATCCCCGCAGACCGCACTAGACACCACTGCTCCTCAGGCATATTCCCAGATCCAAGGGCTCAATAAAACAGAGCGGAGTGGCACAGCCAACATAGACAAGATGTCGCAGAAATGCTCAACGGAGATAAGGATTGACCACATGGCCTTAGATATGGTACAGGCCTGAAAAATTCTCCTTACATCTCCGCAGGTCCCATTATGCAATTGACAAAATGCTGCAACACCACAAGTAAGTGAGTCAGACAAACCGCCCCAGGCTGATAACACATTCAAAAAACCCACAGCGATATATGACAAAACCACTTACACAAGCATGCAGGCATTGATTCACAAGGGCATAGACGCCTTAAATGACACTAAGTTTATGCCTGGTGATTTTGATGCTGTTGAGCCTTGGATTATTGTTCCGGACAATACCGAGCAAATGACTAAGCTGAAAAGACATAGTGATCCTATGGTCATAACGAATAGTGCCCATACTTTGAAGGTACAATCTCTGCTGGACAAAGAGGGCCCACTTTCAGAAGTACATGGAGCTCTCACCTATACAGCAGAATACTGGACAGTCTCCCAGCACCATTCTTTCAGCATACCCAGACAATGTTGACATAAAAAACACTGTCTCATATTTTGGGGAGATTGAACCCGGGTCTGGGAAGGTTTGACGTATAAAAATCCTGCTACATGCTAGCCAGTGTGTAATGCCCACTTGTAAGGAGATTAGATCCCACTTTTATTAAGATTACCAGTACCAGTTATTCAGTAAGCCCTATTAGATTTATTTCCCCAGAGTTAATACAGCTTACTTCAAAACATAGTTACTCTGTTCAGAAAACAGTTACATATACACACCCTCAATTTCTACTAGACAGAGTAAATCCCAACACATAGAAACTATAGGCTATTCTTCTGGAACACCTGATGCTGCTGCCTGCAGCGGAGATGGCAGCCAGGAATTTAAATACTAACATGCCCACTAGAAGATAGCATTTCTTCGCTAATATAAGACCTCTCCTACTCACTATCCATCTTATATACACTGACACTAAATAACCAGATGTAGACACATATTATTCTCTTGACATTTTATTTCTAACTATAACTGCACTTTAGGCTCAGAGTATCTAACCACTCCCATGGCTGACCCCTCATTGTCGTTTAACTGGCACACACTAACTTGGGGCACAGAGGAAGAACAAACATTATATATATTGAGATAGTATAATTAACCCCCCACATTAAAGGGCTTATATCAAGTTGATTATATCTATGCTATACTATATGTACCCACTTTGGAATCACATAAGTTTATTTTAATTGATGTGACTGTACAAGCGCTGTTTTATACAATAATGTTGTATGCAGTTTTGTCTCATTGCATCTCAACCTGTTTCTGTTCTAATTGGCCCTGCCAATACACCTCCATACATCTGTTTTCCATTTTTTACAAGAGATGCAATTCTTCTTTATGTTACTGTTATGTTTACCATGTTCATTAACAATCCCTAACCATGGACATATACAACACCACAGGTCAAAGAGTGACCTCTCAAATTAAAAGGGATGAAAAAAGAGGACTGTATATCACTAGGTCTACTACAAACCACCAAATATGATGTGAATATTTGATGTGTATGACAATTGTGTTGTCATTATTTTTCTTATGCTGTCCTAAATAAAAAAAAATAAAAAAAAGAATATGAAGAAAACAAAATAGCAGCTTTACTGTGTCTAACTTGTTCATCTCAATGATTAAGCTCCTGCAACTGCTCAATTGTACATTTTATTATTTATCTTCCTACATCCTCGCTAATTGAGCAGGCTATAACTCCACGTTAGAATTGGTTGCCCTTATTAAAGCTCCTTAAACAGTAATTATGTCTCCAAAATAAGGCTCCCAGAAAGAGAAACACACCAGAAATATGGGCTCAGCAACACCGTCTGTTAATGGCTAATTTAAAGCCTCTAATAAACAGAATCCTCCAGACACCTCTTTCAAATCCTCACAATCACGAGCATTATCATCATCTTCAGAATCAAACTCAGATGGGGAAGGGTCTTTAGTTTCAGTACCTAAATATGTTTTATAATCTATACCTTTAAAACAGGATTTTACCTCACTCATTTCTCAGGTCAAACAACGTATAAACAATTCAATATGGGATCTTACAAAATAAATCTCAGCGATTGGCCATAGAATGGAAAAACTAGAAGAGGAAGGGACCTCTCAAAAATACAACAACATGTAGATCGACATGACCAAACTAAACAACAGTTTGAAGACAAAATAAAAGACCTATAGAATAGACATACAAGACATAACATAAGAATAAGAGGTATTACAGTGTCAGTAGGTGCCTCAGATTTGGAGCCATACTTGCAATCGCTTTTCTCTACATTGACAGAATCAAAATGAAGATGTTCAGGTGTAAATGGATAGAGCCCATAGAGCACTAAGACCAAACCAGAAGAAGGAGCCTCACCTAGAGATGTCATTGTGAAAATCACAAATTTCCAAGTGAATGAAGAGATAATGAGGGCAGGCAGCCAGTAATAAATAACCAATTCAAAAAGAAAGTGTTGGGTGTGGCTAAGCCGCAGATATGGCCGGTCATGAAAATCAATAGCTCCATCTATACTCTATACAATCTACAGAATATCTCCTCAGCGAACTCTCATCCTACACTTTGAAGCTGATTATCTCTCACAGAAAGGATCTAGAGGCAAGGGATTTCCCTTTTTTGTCTCCCCTTGTGTCCAGAAACATCAGTCCTACTTGAAGATTTTACATGGAGCTAGATGAATCTCTTTAATTAGAAACTAATATTAAAGAAAACCTGGAAACAGAAAGCAAACAATATTTTATAAATAATGTTGACACAGATATTGATCCTGGTATTGTGTGGGAAACACACAAAAACTATATTCAGGGGGTACTAATAAAAAGTTAAAGCTATCAGAAAGAAAACATGTAGAGAGGAATATGAACATATAGCAAAATAATTATTGCATATCAGTTACCTTAATAAATTGCATCCACTAGATGATGCAATTTTACAACTTAAATTTTATAGCAATAAAATGAACACTCTCCTCCATATTAAAGCCCAAAGGACATTCTTTGTACTTTAACAAAAAATGTATTCATAGGCAAACAAACCAGGTAATCTTTTAGCAAGGGTCTTTAAAACTAGACAGACAAAATCCTATGTTCACTCAATAATAAAAAAAACCTGACGGCACTAGTATAAGACACAAAAAAACATAGCTGAAGTTTTTAGGAAATTCAATCATACCCTATGTAACCTATTTCTAGATAGAAATCCTGAAATACACACTCAATATTGTAATAGATATTTAGATAATTTAATTTAACCCACCATCTCAAAGGAGGAAAGTCAGATGCTAACTACGCCAATTAATGGAGCAGAAATTATGGAGGCCATTAAAAAACTGAAACCAGCTAAAGCCCCTGGTCCTGATCGGTTGTCGAGCCTATATTATAAATTATTTGGTCCATTCTTATCTCCACATCTTCTAAAGATATTCCAACAAATAGATGACAGAGGTCATTTTCCTGACTCAATGCTTCAAGCTTATATTACAGTATCCCTTTTAAATACAGATTTAAAAATCTATGCAAACATTTTAGCCAATAGACAATAAATTGTTACCTGACCTAATAACACCAGATAAAGATGACTTTCCGCAGAGGGAGGACAAGGACAACACAATGAAAATTTTAGACCTGTTAGAATATACCAAATGTAACAGTCTCCCAGCAATATTGTTATCTACACATGCTGACAAAGCATTTGATAGATTAAATTGGACATTTCTGGAAACTACACTTTCTAAATTCCAATTTCCTCCACCATACATAAACCGTATAATGGAACTTTATACCTTCCCAATAGCATAAATTTGAATTAACAGTATTCTTTCAGACCAATTGGAAATTTGAAATAGTACAAGGTAAGAATGCCCACTTTCCTTATTATTATTTAGCCTATAATTCGAAAATGTGTCCGCTAGAATAAGACAAAACCTGATATTAAAGGAATAACAGTTGAAAATAAAGTCTATAAATTAATAATGTTCGCCAACAATATTCTTTTGACTCTGTTCTTTCTCTTTAGTACTGAAAGAACTAAAATCTTATTGTGAGGTCTGCAATTTCCATATCAAATTGAATAAGTCTGAATTACTACCAGTTAACCTAACACCTCAAGAAATTAGTAAAGTCAAATCTTGCTGTGCTTTTAAACTTTAATCTGAGTCGCTTAAATATCTTGACATCTCCTTGTCTCCACACAGAGATAGTTTACTCACTCTTTATTATGCAAAATTAACCTATTTTCTTCCTCTATAACTTATTGCTCAATGCCACATCCCCTAAACCTCCCAAATTTGTATCATCCTGCTCATGCACTTGATACTCATTTTAAGATATTTTTCAATGGTATTTGACTCACCAGAGAATAAAATACATATCCCAGGAGCCTTTCACAGATGTCGGAGAGGCAAAACCGATAAAGGAAATATATATGACATTTGGTTGTCATGTCACGAAATCAGAGGTTATTAGCTCATGATTTTTAAAGAAATTAATGATATTCTATCTAGCAAACTACCACTCTCCCCTCAAATCTGTCTTTTTAATCTATTAAGAGAACTCATATGCATCATAAGAAAAACATTTTGTCATATATTATTTAACATTGCCAAACAATGTATAGTCTCACTTTGAAATCCGTAACTATTCCCACCTTGGCGATATGGAAGGAAAACTTAACCACTTGAAATATATTATTATTTTAAAACAGGCCGACTAAAAGTATTTTATAACATTGTGTTTAATTGGGAATCTTACATCGTACAACAAAATAAAGGGCAATCAAATCACTAATATATTTATGCTCTCTATCACTTTGCAACAATAGAGATCTTGGGGCCGATTAATCAAAGTGCAGTGGACATGATCCACTGTAGCGCATCATGTCCACCGCACATCAATAAATGCCGACAGCATACGCTGTATGCATTTACCATTGCACAAGCATTTCATTAGAAATGCTTGTGCAATGCCGTCCCCTGCAGATTCACGGCCAATCGGCCGCTGGCAGGGGGTGTCAATCAACCCAATCATATCCAATTGGGAGCAGCGGTCTTAAGCTCGCACAGAAACAGGTGTATATGGCCCAATTCAAGCCGTGATAAATCCCCCCCCCCTTGAGTTAAAAAGGGTTATAAAATAATTTGCCATTATATTTTTCGATCCAATTAACAGAATAAATAACGTTTTAAGAAACACATACTAACACAAGTACTAGTTGTATATTAAAAATAACAGGTTTATTGTGAATGTATAGTTTTAGTTCAAGTTAATGTTTTCTATTGTATAGTTGAGTTGAATGACATTGGTTGTCTATTTACAGTGTCATAATGTGAAATCTGGAACCTGTCATTATTTTCACTCTGTTGTCATGGTTTAACATATTTTGGTTCTCTTTATAGATCTCTCTTCATATTGTTCAAATGTTAGCTCTCAAATATTGAACATTCAACCATTTGGGACTTCTCAACAAATTTCTATCTATAACAAACTTCAATAGTTTTGTAGATGGAATCTAATTGGACACAGTGCAATTTGTATTGCATATGGCATTATGTAATCCTTTGAAGTCATGTTATATTGATTGTTATTTACATGAAATTCAATTTAAAAAAATCCTAAGAGAAGAAGAAAAAATGGAGGACGGAGAGACATTCTGAATCTGTTGTCTCGAAATATGTACCTTTCAGATTAAAGGGATATGAAACCCCTCCTCCAAAAAAATAAAATGCAAGAGTAGTTTTTTAAAGTAAAGTAACACTTGAGAAACAGAGCAGGGATTAGTGATGTCATTGATGGTACCATTAATAATAATACTAGTGATGGTGTCAAATAAATATATACTAAAAATACAGAAATGGGTGTAATTATCTAAATACTTCACACATTTACAAGTAATATGTAGATACTTTTTGGTGGATTGTTGAACTACAGTGAGATGGGTACAGACTCAGAATACTGTGCATAAGGGAAGCTTCAAATTTAGGGCTAGATTTTGAGTGGGGCGCTAAAAATAATATGATCACAATATTGTTAGCTTAAGCTCATGCTATAGGTTGAAAGCAAAAGAGATTGCTCAAACGCAATCACATTTTATTTTCAAACATTTTATGCGACTTCAAAGCTTATGTAAAGGGTTTGAGCTCATAACAAATGAGTGATTATTATTATTATCAGGTATTTGTAGAGCGCCAACAGATTCCGCAGCGCTGTAAACATAGTCAATATACAGGATAGCTTTTGCAGGGATCGAGTGGGTAGAGGGCCCTGCAGAGAGTTTCACTGTTGTGGTTGGCTCTTATAAAGGCGATCTGCAAACAGCTGTGCTCATAGGCTTACATTCTAAGGGGTTTAAGGGGAAAGCAATGGAGTTAGGAAAGGTTAGTGTTGGTTGTATGCATCACTGAATAGTAGAGTTTTTA
>CAJPDP010058524.1:0-11398 GCA_905336975.1 Bombina variegata variegata
TATGAGTGCAAGAATAAGAGAGCTATAGATTTTAGTGGAGCTGTGTTAGCACTCAATATCGCTAATATTTTTGCGCTCCACTTGTAATCAAGGGCTAAGCATTTTTAGAGACATGTAAGAAGGAGGGTTTCACTGGAGCTTTTTATATAGGTCTCCTTTTCACTGTGAGGCATACAGAGAAAACTCTTTAACATCACTAAGCAGCAACAAAGTGGTAGTGTGTATACTATTAATGCATTATGCACGGGGCCTTTCAGATCTAGCAGATTCCATAGTAGCAAAATAATGGCAGTGTAATGCTGCTTGTCAGTGTGAAACAAAATTAAGGGCCTGACCCCTTCAGGCATTCTATGAAAAGTGTTCGGTGTGAATGTTACATTGTTGCAATGGAGTGGAAGGCTTTTACTAACTGTATTTAAGGGCAGGCAGCCATTTTACAGGCCTCTTCTTCATCTGCTGGCTGTCAAAGATTTTCAGGATGCAGAGATCCAGACGTTCCTCAGTGGCTCCAAAGAGGTTTGGGACTTCATCTTCGTCTCCTCCTCGCTGGAACACTAGAAGACAGGATGACATAAGTATCCAGGAGCAGGGGGAGGCCGTTCCCCCTACTCCTTCTCTTTTGTCCCAACCTTAATTTCCCCCCTCTACCCCCCTTCCCCCTAATGGTTTCCCCCCTCCAGTCCCCCTCTCTCCTGAAGTGCTGTTTGTCAGCCCCATGTACGTAGGTGAGGGTAACATTCAGCCCTCAGCGGGGCAATTAAGTAATTCCCCCCCATCAGCCATTCTATCCCCTCGGCTCAGGTACCCCCTCCCACACAACAGCCACCAATGCCTTTGCAGGCTAGCTGCAAGGTTTTCCAAGTCCCCATTGTGGCGGGCATCACTGGTCCTAGTCTGGGCCTTGATCAGGGCCTTGCGGTTGCAATCTTGACCGGCCTGCTGGCAGAAGCCCTCACCACAGTTGTTTCCCTAGTGCGGGCTCTGTCAGCAGCCTCCGGTGTCTCTTCCTGGCATCACCCTGTTGCTGGGTCTTTTGGGCAGCATTACAGCACTCCATGCGATGAGGCAGGGCCTTCCTATATGGCGTCGGCCTTCACTACCGGTCAAATCACCCCACAATGCACCGCAACTGGCGTAATTTCCGGCATTACTTCCGGTTTGGCGAGCGTGGTGAGAGGAAGCAGGCCAGCGAGTCACACAGGCAGGAGGCCATTAGCAGCTCAGGCTAGTCCAGGTAGGATGGGAATACTCAGACCTCACAGTAGATAGGGCACAGAAGGTGGTAATGGGATCAGCAGCCACTTTGAGATGGCGCGATAGGCAGTTAACGGCTGGCTTCAGACAAGCAGGGGGCAATGATGGTGTATGCATGGTTGGTACTAGGGGCTTGCAGGCTGGCTTGGTGATAAGTCAGCAAGGGAGCCAGGGGTGGGGTTCTCAATCTACAGGAGTATCAGTTGTTAGCAGGGCTGGAGATGTGAGTGAGAATGTGATTGGGGTGTCAACTGGCTTGCATGGGGCAAGTACTGCAATGTCAGTGAGTGCTCTGGGTACTCCCATTTTTTTTTCTTCACCCATACAGGCTTCAGCTGAGATGGCATCAACAATTCCCCCACCTCAGGAGCTTTCTGTGTTTGGAGGAGCAGCAGAGCTCATACCACAGCAGGTCACAGCGACAGTGACAGCAGGACAGTCCTCGTCAGCGGCACCTGGAGTGGGTAATTTAGCTTTTACACCACACCAGATTCATCAAGGGGACACTAGTAGTGAGTCTGACTCAGAGGGCGAGTGGGAGTTAGGCTTACATAGTAAGGGCCAGCGCAGGATATACCGCATGCTGAAGCAGGTACAGACAGCAGTGGGGATAGACAGGCCCAAGCAAGGGGAAGTTAGTTCAGTTAGCTTGGACAAGGGCGTAGGGGACTCTACAGTAGGACTTTCAGTTGATAGTGAGTTTTCACAGCATTCACAGTCAGTGTGTAAGAAACCATCTGTACAGCCCCAAGGCAGCAGTACAGGGGGATATGTACCAATGCTTTGTGAACCCCCTCCATACCCACTTGAAGGCAAAGATAGTAAATAAGATCAGGGAACACCGGTATGTTAACATATTCAAGCTGTCGGTCGAGGCATATAGAGAGAAAGAGAGGAGCGAAGATGGCACAGGGCCAAAGAACCTGAAGCGGCCTGATACCTATGATGAGTGGCAGCACTGCTTCAGGGTCTTTTCTTGGTGTCTCATAGAGCACAGGGTGGATCAGGCTATATAATAAAGTATATGGAAACAATAGACTACATCTATCGGCACTATCCTGACAGGATGTGGTGCATGTACGACAGTGAATTCCATCTTAAGATGGGGGTCTACCCAGAGCTGTCCTTCGGGGCAAAAGACTTGGACCTTTGTTCTAAGCTGGGTGCTGATGCTCCTGCTCAACCCTCTACTACATTTCGGCCTGGGAGTGGGAAACCCCCACAGGGAAACAGGCGTTGTGGTCGGGAGTGCTGGAAATTTGATCGCCAGTGCAACAAGGGCGCCAACTGCTCCTTACGCCACATCTGCCTGTCCTGCGGGGCGCCTCATCCAGGGCTCGACTGCAAGCACAAGTGGGAGGGAGGTGCCACTGGGAGGGCCCCAAAAGGGATGGCTGTAAACAAGAGCGCCAACACCCCTGAAGCTGCACGCCCTTAGGCCATGGCTAGCTTCCTACCTGGATAGGGAGGTGGCAGAGCTGCTGCTAGCGAGAATTGAGGAGGGATTTTGGATCCTGGTGCAGGGACATGTGAAAGGTTCAGATATTCACCGGAATCTGAAGTCCGCCTATCAATTCTCGGCGGTGGTTAGAGCGAAGCTGGACAAAGAAATTGCCCTGGGGCACATAGCGGGTCCATTTACTGAATGTCCAGTCCCAGATTTGGTAATATACCCGTTAGGGGTAGTGCCAAAAAAGGAGCCAGGCAAGTTTTGCCTCATTCAGCACCTGCACTACCCTAAGGGCCGGTTTGTGAATGCCGCCATTGACCCAGTTATTAGTTCAGTTAGGTACCAGTCATTCGATAAGGCTTTAGAGGTAGTCAGGGAAGCGGGATACGGCCGCTTCTCACGAAGCAGGATATTGAATCAGCCTTTCGTCTGCTCCCTTTTTATCCATCATTCTATCGGCTGATGGGATGTTGGTTTGAAGGGGGGGTTTTCATTGACAAGTGCTTGCCGATGGGTTGCTCGGTCTCATGTGCTTATTTTTAAGCTATCAGCTCCTTTTTTGCACTGGACTCTAGCAACTGCTTCAGGTAATGGGGCAGTAGCCCATTACTTAGACGATTTCTTGTTAGTGGGCCCAGCAGATTTGGGTGGGTGTGCTAGGTTGATGTCAGTAATGAGGGTCCTTATGCATGAATTTGAGGTACCGTTGGCAGAAGAAAAGACTCAGGGACCATGCACGAGGCTGAAGTTTTTAGGTATTGAGATTGACACTGTTGCAAGGCAGTGTAGACTACCTGAGGACAAGGTTATTCACTTGCTGGGAGCGGTTAGGATGGCTGCAGCAGCTAAATGAGTGACCTTAAAGTCATTGCAGTTAATGCTAGGACTATTGAATTTTGCTTGCTGCATGATTCCAATGGGAAGGGTCTTTAACAGGCATCTAGAGGCACCATTAAAGGGCGCTGGGGCAGGGTGTAGGATCAAGGTGACTAGCGAGATGCGGGAGGACATGAGAATTTGTGAGTAATTCTTAGAACAATTTATTTAACAGGGTTTTTTCCATTCTTATAATAAACACAAAAAAATATAACATAATGAAAAAGAAAAAAGGAATTTGACATAGAAAATACAAAAGAAAATTTTGCGGAGACACAGCTCCTCAAATATCAATGCTTTGGCAGGAGACGCAGCTCCTAATCTAAACATATAACCAAGGTGCATGGTTCAACTATAAAATCCAAATCATACATAATTTTTTATACATCACAGAAATTACCCTCAATGTTCTAAATCAAATAGTCATCCTTAAATTCCTAGAATTCCGTGTATCTTTGAACCAATACCATCCTAGTATTCCCTAATTACCAAATGCTTTGGATGGAGACGCAGCTCCTAATCTAAACATATAACCAAGGTGCATGGTTCAACTATAAAATCCAAATCATACATCATTTTTTATACATCACAGAAATTACCCTCAATGTTCTAAATCAAATAGTCATCCTTAAATTCCTAGAATTCTGTGTATCTTTGAACCAATACCATCCTAGTATTCCTTAATTGCCATCTATAGTAATACCATCCATAGTATTCCTTAGAACTCTGAACAAAAAAAAGAAAAGGGGACAAAGGGAAAGACCCCACATCAGGCATAACCTATACCTCTCTATATAGAGAGATCCATTCTGGCGGGAAATGGTTTAACAGAATTAACTCTGCAAAAGTATCTGAACTCAAGTACGGAGACAAGATTTGTTTTTGAATAATATAGGTATATGACTTAATTATTGGTAACCAACCATTTAAAAATTTCTTATTTTTTTTCTGAAGCAGTCTGTAGATGATAGGATTCAAAAACGATCTGGCATTGAATTTCCTTGAGTACCAAAGAAAAAGGGGGAGCCTTACAAGCTTTCCAGTTCTTAAATATCAAATGTCGTACAGTCAAGATAATAGTATTAATCGTGTTAACATATACAGATGAACTTAAGTAATGAGTATATAAAAAAAAAGATGGATTCTAGTGTAAATCTAACAGGGAGGTTAAATAAATTAGAAACCCAGAACCCAACTTTTTGCCAGAGTTGGAAGATCTTATGGCAATACCATATCATATGACACAGATCTGCTAGTGGCAATCTACAACGTGGACATTCTAAGGCAATAGTAGGAAACATTTTATACATTCTATAAGGAGAGATATAAAAATTATTGAACAATTTGAAGTGGGATCTCCAAGACATGGAAATTATACAATGGTCCAGAGCCAAAAAAACTAGCTTTAATTTTATTAATATCAATATCTGAAAAAATATGTATCCATCTATCAGTTATTTTGTCAATAGAAAGGGCACCCTGCTTAGCCAGCATAATGTCGTAAATCAACGAAATAGAGGTATTACCTATCGTAAATCTCAAGCTACATAACTCAATATCAGACCATGCGAGGGATAAAGGAACGGAACAGCGCAGGCTATTTACAAAGTGATGCAATTGTAAATAGGCAAAAAAGTCTTATTAGAGATCCCATATTGTCTAACTAAACTTTGAAAAGGAAACATCTGACCAGTCTCTGACAGGGTTTGTGATACATAAATAATATTATTTTCCTTCCATGATTTAAAAGATTTATTATAAATACCTGGTGTAAATTGTGGGTTCCCTATAATTGGAAGAAGATCTGAAAAGCTTGGATCTATTTCTAAAAGGATACAGCATTTCTGCCACGCAAATATTATATTCTTAAATGTAATCAAACAATGAATGTTGGCAGGTAATGTTTTAATAGAGCAATGTAAAATTGCTTTTAATGAGAATGGGTAGCAGAACATGCTTTCGATATCATAAGAAGAAAATGTATTGGACTCTGTAATCCAGTCTAAAGATATCTTAATCATGGCTGCCCAATTGTACAATTTAAAATGAGGTAAGGATAAACCCACTATATCCTTCTTTAACGTCATTCTGTCTAAAGAAATATGAAGTTTTTTACCACCTGCAATAAACCTAGACATCCACGAGTTAAGTTTGCTTAAGTCTTTATTAAGAATAAATACAGGTAGATTTTGTAGAGGATAAAGAAGACATGGGAAGATAATTGTTTTTATAAGGTTAACCCGGGCCGTTACTGAAAGAGGAAAGGATGACCATAGTTCCAAGTCAGATTTTATCTTATCTAGTAATGGATAGAAATTTAAACTATACCATTTTTTAGGATTTATATGTATTAATATCCCTAAATACTTAATAGTGTCTACTGTACTAAACGGATGTTCATGAAAACTACCAAGAGATTTTTTAATCCAAAGCAATTCGCTTTTTTGGTAATTAACCATGTAACCTGCAAAAAGACTGAACTCTTGAAGACAATTCAAAATCAGAGGAATAGATTGCCATGTGTTATTAAGAAACAGCAGTAGATCATCCGCATACAGTAACAATTTTAATGTCTGAGAGCCTAAAACAATGCCTGTCATCTTCTCTCTTAGTTTAATAGCTAATGGTTCAAGTGCAATATTAAACAAGAGAGGTGATAAAGGGCATCCTTGCCGTGTTCCACATTTCAAAATAATTTTGTCAGAGAGAGAGTTATTAATCAATAGATATGAAATAGGGAAGCTATACAGTTTCTGCACAAATTGAAGAAAATGGTTTTTAAAACCAAACTTGATTAAAGCTTTAAAAGATAGTCCCAGGAGATAGAATCAAAAGCCTTTTCGGCATCTAAAGTGAGAATCGCTATATCCTGGTTCTTATCCTTATCGATTTTTTCCATATTCCAACAATAATCTATAAAAGTAGTAACGCTCTGTATATGTTTAGTAGAGTTTCTAGATAACATAAAGCCCACTTGATCTTTGTGGATAATATTCTCGAGCAGGACAGCAAGCCTTTTGGCAACAATGGATGATAACAATTACAATTTATAATCCATGTTTAACACAGAAATAGGTCTATACGAGGCCAGGTCATCTGTTTTTTTCGCTTTCTTTAATATCAATGAAATATTTGCTGCAGAGAAATATGAAGACATAGGATCTTTAGAGAGAAAATAAAAATGAAATAGTTTACAGAGTGGGATCTTTAATTCTTTTATAATATTTTATAGAATTCTGCCGGAATACCATCCGGACCTGCCGCCTTATTAAGTTTAAGGTAATCTACTGCTGTACAGATTTCTTCCTCCGTGATTGGAGTATTTAAGGTTAAACAATCTTCCTCAGAAATTTGGGGTGTCTGTATGCTCCGCCAAAAATTCTCCTGGCTAATGGAGTTGTTTACTGTATCAGAATACAATGATTGATAATATTCAAAAAAGCTTTTATTAATCTGCTCAGATTCAACAAATCTATTATCACCTATTTGGATAGCAGAAATAAAATTTCTTTTTTTCTTCTGTTTTTTGTAAGTCTAGCCAGGTACTTCGCAGAACAACCATGAAACCCCCTGAAATGAATGTTCATTTTTGCTTCCTGCTCTAATGATTTTTGTTTAAAGAAAATGTCTCGTACTTTTCTAGCCTCAACATAAGTATTCCAGTTAGCACTTGAGTGTTCAATCAGTTATTTTCTATAGGCATTTCTCCCTTGGTTAGTGTATTGGGTTTCTGCCATGCATTTTTTTTTTTATTCAGAACACACATGTAAGCCTTTATTTCTCCCCGCAGCACCGCTTTCGCGGTTTCCCAGAAAATCTCAATTTTATTAAAATACTCAATATTGGTGTTTGAAAAATCTTTCCACTTCTGTTTTAACCAAAGCGAGAAATTAACATTATGAAGCAGAAATCGTGGAAAAAAAAATCTGGCTATTCTATTCTCCAAATTATGTGAAGACATGAATATAAGAGAGATAACCGCATGGTCAGATATTGAGATATCATTGATAGCTGTGGATAGTTTTTGAATAGATAAAGATTCTGAAATTAAAAATAAATCAATCCTAGAAAAAGTTTTAAAAGATTTAGACTTGCAGGTAAATACCTGAGAATCCGGATTCCTATTTCTCCAGATATCAATCAATTTGAGTTTACCACACAAATTTTTAAAATTTTTGGCAGCTCTGTTATAATATTTAAAACTTTTGCCCAAGAGCCTATCAAGTACTGGGCAGGGAGTTAGATTGAATCCCCACCAATTATAATATTTTCATTAACGAAAGGAAACAATTTTTTTTCCATTTTTTTCTAGAAATCAGGAAAAATCCCATTGAGACCGTAAATATTACATAAGATATATTTAATATCATGAATTACTACCTGTAAAATGATAAACTGTGCTTCTGGATCCACATCAATTTTAATAATAGAATATGATAGCTTTTTATCAAGTAGTATTGCCAGTCCACATTTTCTGTTAATTGCGGGTGCCGCAATAACCCTTCCTACCCATTTAATCTTAAATTTTTCAGATTCTACCTTAGTCAGATGTGTCTCTTGAAGTAATACCACATCTGGTTTATCCTTAGCCAGATGTCTAATAATAAGTTTGTGTTTAGCCGGGGAGGAAATACCTCCAACATTCCAGGACAATATAGTGAAATTATTCATGTCCTTCTTATTAGGATAGTAGTGTTAAATTATGCGAGATGTGGTGGGAAAAAAAAGACAAAAAAAAAATAAAATTACTGCATAGCAGAGAGCTATACCACAACTAAATCAATTGTGTATTTTAAAGTACACCAGCTCATTGAGCAAACCACCTTATATAACTTGTATTACTATAAAGATATTATATTGTCTCAAATAGACAAATTAACCCTGTACATCTCCTTTTGTTCCAATGTAATCTTTTACCTCTTTAATGTTAGTAAATGTAAGTTTATTCCCATTATCTTCTAACAGGATTTTAGCTGGATAAACCATCCATGCTTTTAACCCCATATTAATAAGGTGCGTGCAAAAGGGAGTCATCAATTTTCTCTTAGAAGATGTTTCGCTGGAAATTCTTAGAACAGTTTAACAGAGTTCTGCTTTGGAGGAGGCCATCCATGTCGAGCCAGGCTCTGCACTTATTCACAGATTCCGCTATGGTACCTTTTTGGACGGTGAATGGAGTGTTGAGCCATGGCCGACCTGGTGGGTCACACAAGGCTTGACACATAACCTTACCTTGTTAGAGTTATTCCCCATTATTGTAGCAGTTGAACTTTGGGGGCATAAGTTTAGAGATCACTCTATCATAGTCTGGTCGGACAACCTGAGTGTGGTGTATGCCATAAACAGGTTGTCCGCATTGTCCCTTATCTGAGGTAATTAGTTTTGCGTTGCCTACAGCTCAATCTCCAATTCTTAGCTAGACACGTAACAGGCGTGAACAATGTAGTTGCAGATGCCTTGTCACATTTCCAATGGGGTCAGTTTAGGAGGTTGGTGCCTTGTCCCATTTTTCTCTGGCAGATAGCAGGAGGTGGCAGCAGCGTTTCCACTAGTGAAAGCATCACTTGCTCCTAATACCTGGAAAGCCTACACACAGCACTGGAATGAATGGGAGGCATTCTGCATTGCCAGAGGGGTGTCTGTGCAAGACGGACAGCAGGTACTGTTGGTAGAATGTTTGAATCGGTAAAGCAATGGCACCACTAACGGACAGTGTAGTTGTAGTGATCAGGTTTATTACCTAATATATCCTTATATAGTATGATAGGGAGGGGTGCTTCGCATAGTTAAATTATTTAAGTGCACATTGTGGGAATGCAAGGGAGATTCCCACTAAAGAATGCGATTGTAGCACTCGCAGTCCTGACTACTAAGTACTACTAAGTTTTTTTTTTATAAAACCCAGTCAGGCGAAATGCATTAGGAGTCAATAGAGAGCATTTTGGAGCTCTTTTTTAAAGGATAGGAGTAGTTCTTAGCACAGCATGAAGTTTACTATATAACCAATCTAATATCATACTGCTTAGGTTGCATTCATTCGCCTGGGCTGGGCAGCGTTTAATGATAAGCAGAGTTAAGCCCACTAAGAGACTTATAATACACATTTACTTATATCAGCCTTGCAGTGTAAGACGGGGCAGTATGTTGCTTTGAATTTTAGCATAACTTAAAAATAACGCTGAATAAGTTACAAAGTACCATACTTTACTTAATGAGCTGCATACTCTGCCTAATCCATACAGACTAAACGGACATAAGCAAGAGACCATATATAAACAGTTATTTAAATATTCATCCTCAAAAACTTACCATAGATACACAGCTAACTATGCCCACATTACGGGACTTATAATATTACACTGGATACCTACCAATTAGTATAACATACAATATTGCTACTTAGATATGTATTTATAACGTTTGAATTAGATATCCTGGTGACACTCACAATAGTTTAATGAGGCAGAGATACTATGTTGTAACAAGTAAAATTGTATCAAATCCTAGCTCTACTGCAAACGTTTTTTACCATAGTCTATTATACAAACCTCTAGGACGATTACTCAGACATAAATAAATTATAGCAGTCCATAACTATTGATCTGTAAATCTTAAGCCAGGTGGCCTATGATCAGTGACCTATGGAAAGGATATTGCACAATTATGATTCAATACGCTTAACTGCTATAGTAAAACTTAAATGGTGGATACCAACCGCATATGTATTATATGTTTAAAAATAGCAGTAGCAATTTATAAATACACAAGTCTCATTAGAATACTAATTGAACATTACCATATCAAACTTAACTGGTGTACATAAATATAATCTAACTTGAAGTATTCAGGTTTCACAAAACTATTTTATTAAAATATCATTCAGACTCATGCGTGTAAGCACAACCCTTTATCTCTAGGGTTCCATACAGAAAGCCCTGACCATTACTTAAAACATAACTGAAGATATATAAGTAGAAGTCTCATTATCACATCCATTAAGAATTTGTACAGTTTTTTATTTAATATGTTAAAATGCTACAGTAATTCTCCTAACAGTGGATATTTACCACTGATGTAAAATAAACTATATAATAGTAACAGCAATTTATAGGAACACACAAGTCTTATTTTGAATACTATCCAACATTTTAGTAGTGAACTTAACTTGTGTACTCAAATATGACTCAACTCTGAGTACTCTGACTTCACAAGACGCTTTTAAAGCACAAACACTATACCTTTAGTGTCAAAGCACAACACTATACCTTTAGGGTTCTATTGGTAAGACCCTGCATTTCACGCAAGATTTAATTGATAATATTCAAATTGAAGTCATAATACTATACCCAGTCTATTTATGAGCACTCAAATACCTTGCCCATACTACCATTATAGCTAGCTGGAACAAATGTCACTTATATGATACTATATGGTCAAATTATAAACTGAAGCTATTTACTTTACCTTAATATTTACTAAGGCTATTACACCCCAGAGGCCTATTATTAGTATTATATTTATATATTAAGTAGACTTGTGCATGATCGAAAAATTTGTTTAGGTTCGGTTTGGATCGATTCAGTTTTTTTTAATTTTGGTTCGGATCGATTCGAATTCAGAAAAATTCGAATTAATTCGTTTCAGATTCATTTCAGATTAATTCGGATTCGAATAAATTCAGCTGGATTCGGTTTGATTCGGTTCGGAAATTCGGAATTTCGGTAAGTGTTAGGTGGGATTAGACTAGTATTATGTACTGTACATTAGTTGTAACCCATAGCAGAGTGATATAACCTAATATACTGTACAATACTAGTG
>CAJPDP010058525.1:257-10481 GCA_905336975.1 Bombina variegata variegata
GCTGCGCTTTTTTCTTTGTTTTCTACCTTATTATAGATTCCTGGTATAAATTGTGGATTCCCTGTAATAGGGAGAAACTTGGAAAAACTTGGATCTATCTCCAGAAGAACACAGCATTTCTGCCAAGCCAAAACTATGTTTTTAAATGAGATAAGACTATGGATATTGGCCGGTAATGCCTTAAGGAGGCAGTGTAAAATTGCCTTTAACGAGAACGGAGTACAATAAAAACTTTCAATATCGAAAGAAGAAAACGTACTAGAGTCTGTGATCCAGTCTAAAGCTATCTTAATCATAGCTGCCCAATTATACAGTTTAATATTAGGAAAAGATAATCCTGCTATTTCCTTTTCTAACATCAAACTATCCAGGGATATCCGTGGTTTTTTACCCCCCCCCCCCACCAAATAAACCTAGACATACACGAATATAGTTTATTTAAATCTTTATTAGGAATAAATACAGGTAGATTTTGCAAAAGGATAAAAAAAGTTGAGGAAAGATAATTGTTTTTATTAAATTAACCTAGGCCTTCAAGGATAATGGAAAGGACGCCCATAGTTCTAAGTCCAATTTTATTTTATTTAGGATTTATATGAATTAATATACCCAAGTATTTAATAGTATCTACTGATCTAAAAGGATGTTCTTGCAGGCTAGTAGCAGCATTTATGATCCAGAGGAGTTCACTTTTTTGACAATTGACCCTGTATCCTGAGAAAAGACTAACTCTTCAAGACATTTCAAAATCTGAGGAATAGATTGTCTAGTATTATGAAGGAACAGATATCAGTGTAAAGTAATAACTTAAGTGTGCCCAGTACAATACCCATCATCTTATCCCTTAGTTTAATGGATAACGGTTCGAGTACAATATTAAATAAGAGGGGCGATAAAGGACAACCTTGTCTCGTTTCAAAATAATCTTGGCAGATAAAGAATTATTGATCAATAGGAAAGATATTGGAGAGTTATAAAGTTTCTGAACAAACTGTATAAATTGGTTCTTAAATCCAAACTTAGAGCATTGAAAAGATAATCCCAAGAGATAGAGTCAAAGGCCTTTTTGGCATCTAGAGTGCTTACGCAACCATGCACTGGGCATATATCCTGTGTAAGTTTATTTTTATCCTTATCAATTCTTTGCATATTCCAACAATAATCTATAAATGTAGCCACGCTCCGAATATGTCTAGTAGAATTTCTGGACAGCATAAAGCCCACCTGATCCCGATGGATAATTTTCTCAAGCAGCACAGCAAGCCTTTTAGCAATTATAATCCGTATTTAATACGGAAATTGGTCTATATGAGGCCGGGTCTTCCAGGTTTTTTCCTTTCTTAAGAATTAACTAAATATTTGCTGCTGTGAAATATGTAGACATAGGGTCTTTAGAATGAAAATAGGAATTAAATAACTTACCCAATGGCATCTTCAATTCTTGTGCTAATATCTTATAAAATTCTGCTGGAAGGCCATCTGGCCCTGCGGCTTTGTTAAGTTTAAGATGATCTACTGCTGCAAAAGTATTTCTAATAATGCTCTTGTAACCAACTTAATTGATAATTTGTTAATGTTGAACACCCTCGCACCCCTGTACTGTACACCCTCCCCAAGGTGCATACAAATGTTAAAATGTCCCCTGGCCGCCCAATTGTTGCAAGCACTGGTTCTGTTGTGACCAATGTGTCAATATTTTTGGATACGATTCTCAGACCATATGTGGAATTGTCTAACTCCTTCATTAAATTGACACATTGTATCTACCACTAATAAATACCTTTTATTTAGTCTAGATGTCGAGAGTTTATATATGAAAGCGGCCTTGGTGCAGTCAGATTAGTACTGAATACAAGTGGTAAATATAATTATGTTTAGGTAGATTTCCTCATTCATTTACTTGAAGTTGTTTTATGCTGAAATTATGTTCTTTTTGAAGATGATTATTGCCTGCAAGTTCAAGGTACAGCCATGGGATCCAATGTCGCCCCCAGTTACGCTAACATTTTTATGAATGTTTATGAAGAAAAATTAATTTTTTCGCATGAATTATTTATTCAATATGGCGCATGTTGGTGGCGCTATATTGACAATATATTCAGCGTTTGGTTGGGCGACTTTGGATACCTCTTGGCTTTTGTTGAGGATTTGAATGTAACTACAAGCCATATTAAATTCAAATTATCATGGAGTGAAGAAAGTATAACATTCCTCGACACTAAAATAATTAAATCTGGATCTGGTTTGCAGGTTGATCTATACAGAAAGGAGACTGATCATAACAGTCTCCTTCGTTATGACAATGCCCATCCTCCTTCTTTATTTAAATCCTTACATAGAAGTCAATTTCTTAGAATTAGAAAAATTGTTTCGGATGAAGAGGTTTTAAAAATTAGATTAAATGAAATGGGGAGTAGATTTTTGGAACATGGCTACCCTAAAATTGTCATTGAAACAGAAAAAGAATTGGCTTTATCTACCCCAAGAGAAACATTGTTATGTCCTAAGAATGGGAAATTACAGAAAGATGATAGCAATAAATATGATGATCGTAGGATGGTTTTCGTTTCTGAATACAATGCCCAAAGCCATGTCATACAAAAAATCATTAGAAAACATTGGGGAATATTGTTTAACTGTAATCCTGATATATCAGAATTTAAAGAAATTCCGATGCCTGCATATAAAAGAGGGCCTAGTCTTCAACAACAATTAATTAAAGCTGACATTGGTACTAATAAAGGTAACACTCAGAGTTATATTACTAAAAAGAATCACGGATGTTTTCCTTGTTTAGGATGTTCTTGTTGTGGGAATCTCATCAAAGGATCTGTTTTTTACCATCCTAAAACAGGACATAAATATAGCATTAATGGATATCTTACTTGCTTTACCACTTTTGTAGTATATACATAATAAAATGTCCATGTAGGCGGAGCTATGTTGGGGAAACCACTAGACCCATCCGTGATCGAATAATCGAACATAAAAGTAATATACAGCCCCTGTTTCATATTGTTTCTTAAAAATGGGTCATATTGTTTCTTAAAAATGGGTCATGCCATCAATCAGCTTCGTTTTCAGATTATTGAATATGTCCCTAGACCTCGCCGGAGAGGCGACAGAGAACTCCTTTTAAAACAACGTGAATCCTTCTGGATTCATAAATTTGGCACTCTGGAACCATCAGGTTTAAATAGAGACCTGGATCTCTCTGTGGTCCTTTAAATAGTGTTTCCATTTCAGTAATAATATCATGTTGATCATTAGTATCTTTTTATGTTTCTAATAATATGTAAGAATGTGATTATATATTTTATACTTTTGAAATATGTACTAATCAATTTGTGTATATATAAATTAATTCTGCTTCTAATATTTAGGTTGTATAGGTTTGCATCTATCATGCAGCTGTATTTAGATTATTAAGCTAAAATTATTTCTACTAAATGTATATGAAATACGTGTATTGTATTTGTGACTGATATGATAGAGTTCAATTTAATAGTATATTTTAGTGCCCTCTAGTGGGGACTATGTAAAAATAGAGGATTTTGAACAGTTGTAAATTAGCTCGATAAAGGGATCACTCCCGAAACGTTGCTCTGTAACCCTGTGTGTGTTTTGTAATACACTCCTTTTGCAGCCACTTTTGGATCTCTTTCGTGTGATATTTGGAGTGTTGTGGTGCTCCTGTGGCTCTGCAGTAGTACCCTCTGTGCTTGACATCATTTTGTTTACTGGACATCTGTGAGGGCACCATTAATGCAGAATGCTATGTATACATTTTAGAGCAACATATGCTGCCATCCAGACTTCGTCTTTTCCAGGGACGTCCATGCATTTTCCAGCAGGACGACGCCAAACCACATTCTGCCCAGATTACAAGTGCATGGTTGCGTAAGCAGAGAGTGCGGGTGCTAGCATGGCCTGCTTGCAGTCCTGACCTGTCTCCGATTGAGAATGTGTGGTGCATTATTAAATAAGGCAATGAAGCCCCGCACAGTTGCGCAGCTGAAGACATGCATAATGGATGAATGGGGGAAAATATGCTTGCTAAACTTAACCAACTGGTGTCTTCAGTGCCCAAACACTTAATAAGTGTTATTAAAAGAAAAGGTGATGTTGTAAACTGTCGACTGTTGTTGAGCGTGTTGCAGTCATCAGATTTTAATTAGTGTATATTTTCAAAAATACATTAAATTCACAAATAAAACCTTAAATAATGTGTTAATAATGTATTTTCAATATAGTACAGGGTGAATTGAATTTTCAAATAACTCTCTGTTTGTTTTTTTGCATTTCCCACACTGTCACAATTTTTTCGGAATTGGGGTTGTATAATAACCTATTGATTCTTTTATTCTATAGGGTGACGCATTTGCTTATTGTCCTACCATTTTAACATTGGAAAAAGAATTTCTTATTATATATGTTTTTCCTATTTTTGCATTATGCATTAATTGTTCTTACTTTACCTCTTTCCTTATTGTTAACAAAAATTCCCTTCTTTTGATAATGCTCCATATACCATTTAAAGTGATGGTAAAATATTCCCTTTATAAAGACAGATCCGTCAATTTTTCTGTGAGCTAAAAGTTTGAACTGTTCTCCAATCAGCACTCTCCCCTTTGGGCGCCTTTTGTTGTAGCTAGAGCACTGATTGGACAACAATTCAAACCGTTAGCTCACAGAAAATTTACTTTTGAAGTGAGCGACGAAGTGCGGGGTATTTTAATTTCATATCTTTAGTAAAAAGTAAGTTATATTGAATCTTCATTACAACTGATGAATTCAACTCCATCTAAAATATCACTAACATTCTGGATCTGTTTTTATAAAGGGTAGAGTTTACCATCACATTAAAATTGGGGGATTTACTCTGTTTCTGTTTGTCTCCTTGTTTTTTACAGTATTTTGCTTGAACTGTGAATATATTTTTGAGCATTGTCCTTGGGTTTAATTTGACCCAAAGCTAAACTTTCAGAATAAATTAATGTCATTATATTCTTACAGCTTCACGCACACGGTATGCCACTCATGCTTTAAAAGGCAAGAGAAGCTCCAGCGTTGTGGACAGTGTAAATTTGCCCACTATTGTGACAGAACTTGCCAGAAAGATTCCTGGGTGAATCACAAACATGAGTGTGCAGCAATCAAGAAATATGGTAAAGCTCCAAATGAAAATGTCAGGTAAGCTATAGCAAATCATTTTGTATTAATGAAGAATGGTTTTATCTTTCTGCAAGACCTAATCATGTAGATACGTGATGGCCAACTTCCTAACATATTGGGGTTGCATAATAATATTTTAGAAGGCTTAAAGGGATACTGAACCCATTTTTTTTCTTTCATTATTCAGATAGAGCATGTTGTCAATTTTTCTTCATTCTCTTGGTATCTTTATTTGAAAAATCAGGAATGTAAGTTACGAGACGGCCCATCTTTTGTTCAGCACCTGTGTACAGCTTGCTGATTGGTGGCTAAATGTACACACCAATCAGCAAGCGCTATCCATGGTGCTGAACCAAAAATGGGCTGGCTCATAAGCTTACATTCCTGCTTTTTCAAATAAATATACCAAAATAATGGAGGAAAATTGATAATAGGAGTAAATTAGAAAGTTTCTTAAAATTGCATGGTCTATGTGAATCATGAAATAAATAATTTGGGCTCAGTATCCCTTTAAGGAGGACTACTTATAAATTGATGACTATTAAACACACAATACTAATATATATCTTAAAAATGCACAGGGTCAGAATAAGCTAAGGATGCAGGGTATCCAATGTTTGCTGTTCTCCCCTGCAGACAAGGCTGGATTGGCCTGCCAGCATGCTAGGAGATTGGGCTGGAAAGCTAGAATTTAAAGGGGGTGATTAATAGATGCTATTGGGTTGTATGGTGCATATATAACAACAATTTGGCACTTTTGATCAAACTAATATATTTTAAGATTTGGAGGAGTGTCCCAGAAATTCCATTTGAGAAAACTGGTGTGTGTGAATTCTACTGACTCATGAAAAATAGGGCTGGTCTCCAAATTTTCCAGGGCTGCCTGCAAAGGGTTATTTTGAGTTGTGGTCACTTTTTTTGTCCACCAACCAAAGCACACACTTTTAGTTCAGTTCCCCCCCCCCCCTGGGGCCACAAAAACGATGTCACTCATTCTATTATCATTATCAATTTTATAATTTGTTTTGTACCAAATTAGGTTCTGTTGTGAAATAGCAGCTCCCAACTGTCCCTTATTTTTCAGCAATTATTTTTGTCTAAAATAATCCATGAGTGTCACCAAATTATTGAAACCAAAATGTTTTAAGTAATCAGTTTGAAAAAGGTAAATCAAATGGAGTCAGTCTCAGAGAGGTGATATCAAGAACCGCATTTCTGTTTTTTAGAAGTTAATTTAATTATTTGTAAATCATTTCATAAGATGTGCTGGATCCGCAGTCAGTAATAGTGCATGTAAAAATAAACCCCTAAAATCAGATTTTTATAAATGCCTGAAAATAGAAAAAAACGTATAAATTCCTGAAAACAGAAATTAAGTATTACTTTTAATGGTACTTTTGGAAAAATCCTATTCCATCAGGCAGGAAACTATAAATGTTTCCGGGGTGAGAAGCTAAAATAAAATGTCGGCTCTTTTGGCATTAATAAAGAGACTCAAGTGGTTGCTTTTGCTTGGATATAAAGAACACATTTCAGTGAGGGTGCATTTGCCCCTGTTGCTCACCCACCAGACACATATGGTACAGAAAGTTCAGTAATTATTTTCTAAATCATGGGTGTTATAGCGGAAACAGTATTTA
Source organism: Bombina variegata variegata (assembly GCA_905336975.1). Lineage (NCBI taxonomy): Eukaryota > Metazoa > Chordata > Amphibia > Anura > Bombinatoridae > Bombina > Bombina variegata. Next base: position 7,073 of record CAJPDP010058525.1, read on the forward strand.
TGTATTTATTTATTTATTTATCAATACAAAGTTAGCTCAGCCATACATCAGGTAGACAAAGAGAGCACAGTCTCCCTAAGGGTCCCTAAATAAAGAAAGTTCTTTTGACAGATATCACTCCAGTCACCATTGCTTTTTAGATGTTTTAAAATTGCAGATTTGAAGTTGCTATGATCATAGTATGGTCACAATATGGTTAACTGGAAAGGTGACAATGCTGCCTGTGGAAAATTACCATAAACCCCTTGGATGACAAAGGAGCCTGTAATATATTGCTTTTAAATGATTTGTAGCCCTCTCTGGCAACCAATAAGTTAGCCCTATGCCTAACTGTACTAGCTCTAGCCCAAGCACTAAACCTAACCCTATTACTAACCCTAGCCTAAACCCTTTTCTAACCCTAGTACTAATCCTAGCCCAAAACCTTTTCTAATCCTAGTACTAACTCTACCCCAAACCCTTTTCTAGCCCTAGTATTTACCCTAGCCCAAACCTTTTTCTAACCCTAGTACTAACTCTACCCCAAGCACTAAACCTTACTGTAGTATTAACCTATGAGCAAATCCTAAAGCTATCCTAGTGCTGACTCTATCTCAAATCTTAAGGTTACCTCTAGCACTAACCTAACCCTTGCTCCAACCCAAGCCTTAGCCACAATCCTACCTTTAACCCTAACCTGAACAGTAACTCTAGTCATAACACTATCCCTAAATCCCTAAATCTAAGATAAACCCTTGCTGAAATGCATTGTGTTGCACCCCTTTCCAACAGCTAAAAGGTTAACACAATAACTTTCTCTTTAACACTACAGCATGTGATTACTTGCTCTAGCTTATGTATATATAAATATTTTTCTCTGTTGTGCTGTAACCAGACTCGCTGCAAGAATTATGTGGAGGATAGAAAGAGAAGGAAGCGGCCTCACCGAGGGTTGTTTAGTCTCCATAGATGATTTACAGAACCACATAGACAACTTTGAAGAAGAAGAGAAGAATGGACTCATGGAAGATGTTCAGAATTTTCTTGATTTCTGGCCAACTCAGAGTCAGCCGTTTGGCATGCAGTATATATCTCACATCTTAGGAGTGGTATGTCAACATATGATGGTGAAGCTTGATCCTAATGTCTGCAAGAGACAATTAAAGTAGTATATAAAGAATGACATGAAATGCTGTATGCATTATATACATGGTTTGGAAAATACCACTAAAGTTTATTGGTTAGTGGATTATCAATGTTAAAGATGGAATAAAGACAATTTTTTCTTATTCAACAATTGCAATGTCTTAGTAGTGGAAATTACCAGACCAGTGTATATAATATGTGAACAAGGCTGAAAGTTTCCACTAGTCCTGGACTAGTAAGAAATTGTATCAGCCTAGTAAGTAATTAGGATTTCTCCTATATTTAACATTGAGTGGATTAGTTACTCTGGTTAAACATGAAAATTGTGACATATACAACACAAACACACCATAACGCATTATGAGATCTTAAATTTAAAGGGACATGAAACCCAATTTTATTCTTTCTTGATTTAGATAGAGCATGTCATTTTAAACAACTTTCTAATTTACTTCTATTATTTAATTTGCTTCATTCTCTTGATATCCTTTGCTGAAAAGCATATATAGAGCGACTCATTAGCTGTTGATTGGTGGCTGCACATAGATGCCTCGTGTGATTGGCTCACTCATGTACATTGCTATCTGAATTATGAAAGAAAAATGTTGGCTTTAATGTCCCTTTAAAATGAAAGCTGCAAAATTATGCATTGAGGGCGCAAACATTTAAATAATAGACATAAAAAGGGACATTGTAGTCAGAGAACAAAGTGCAATATTTTGGGGAAAAATAGACCTAAGTAGTATTTTTGCTATATATGGGCTAGATTACAAGTGGCGCACTAATGATAGAGCACTCGTTATAACCAGTTTTGCTGGACCGCACTACCATTAGCTCTGAACTGTAATATTACAATTCCATGATAAAGCATGTTAACCAGAGAAGGGTTAGCGCGGTCAACTTCGCTTGAACAAAACTATTTCAATGAAATGTGACTACGCTAATTTGGGCTGGTATTACAAGTCGAAAGTTATAGTTTACGCTCGAGTGAAAGCCAAAACGGCACTAAAATAATTAGAGAGACTGTAAGGGTTAAAAAAGCTGCACAAAACACATGTAAAACAGGTTAATCTAAAGTATTACGCACATATATACACTTTTCAATAAAAATATATCATATCATATTATTATCAATAAAAAAGTTGATAAAAATGTTATGGTATGTGACAAAGTGTTTGACTAGATAGGGCTATAATGTACAGTATATATATATATATATATATATATATATAGATATACACATTGGAATGTAAAGTATTTGTAACTCACTTCAGGTTTAGCACAGTTGATGTAACGCAGTGTCAGTGCATGAGCGATAACTGTTAGCTTTTTCTTTTTAAAGCACGCCCTATAGAAGTCTACTGTACATATATATAAAAGTCTGCTGTACATATATGCCTCTTGTCATTGGCTCACCCAATGTGGTCAGCTAGCTCCCAGTAGGATTACTGTTCCTTCAACAAAGGATGCCAAGTAAATGAATCAAATTTGACAACAGAAGTAAATTGGAATGTTATTTAAAATTATATGCTCTATCTTAGTCATGTCCCTTTTTTATCTCCATATCCAATGTTTTTTTGTTTTTTTTCCTCCTTTGATGATTTTTTTTCATTAACAGATAAGTTGCAATGGTTTTACCTTGAGTGACCAGAGAGGTCTGCAAGCAGTTGGTGTTGGAATTTTCCCAAACCTTTGTCTTGTTAATCACGACTGCTGGCCCAACTGTACTGTGATATTCAACAATGGCAAGTAAGTGTTTTATTGTGTGACATTATGTGCCAATTACACCAAAAGAACATATTTAATCTTCAGTATGACTCATTAATATGACTTGATTGGTGTTTTATAAGCCATTCACTGGACATACTATAAAATTATATATATATATAGCAACATTCCATTTTCGAAGATAAAAATATTTATTTTCATATAATAGCATTCAAATGCTCAGGAAGTTTCTATATACTAGTTTACTAAAGTATAGGGATGTGTTATGAGCTATTGAAATGACAATAGGTTTAAAATATAAATATATATATTTAGGGCTTTTGGTGAGGGTACTCACCGGAACTAAGTATCGCCACCTCTGCTATCTCATAACAGGTAATATCTGTAATCATCATGTAAATAGTTTCACAAGAGGGGGCTGCAAAATATATCAACTTTGTGACTTTGCTTTTCTCAAAGTTACTGAGCAAAATATATCAATCAATAATCAATGAGTACTGGCACCTTTTTTTTTTTTTCTCTTTTCCCCTCAATAAATATTTTCAAATGAGCAAAT
>CAJPDP010058705.1:0-10537 GCA_905336975.1 Bombina variegata variegata
GAGTGCTAGGAGCATCCTTTTCTACGGTCCAACTTCCATCCAGCCTAGAGGCAACCGTAACAACTTCATTCCCATCAGAAAGTTGGAAGGCGTTGCCACAAATTTATTATCGGAAATACTCAGTGGGACCTCTGAGAATATTTTAATAAGTGCTTATTTTTCATGTGATTGTCAGATAATATACAAGCAGTATAATATGTCCATTCCATATATTTCTCGCACAATGATCATGAATCATCTGATTGCTTTAAAAGGACATAATACTCATATGCTAAATTGCTTGAAACTGATGCAGTATAACTGTAAAAAGCTGACAGGAAAATATCACCTGAGCATCTCTATGTAAAAAAGGAAGATATTTTACCTCACAATTTATAAGTCCTGTGTAAAAATTTACACTTCAGACAACAGTGCTGAGGTCATGAACTCTTTTACTGTGATCTCATGAGATTTCACTTAACTCTCATGAGATTTCATAGTAAACTTCCTTAAACTGAATAGGGAAATAAGATAAGTGTGAATGAAGCTCGCTCCCTTGCAGGTCCCGGGACAGACATACTGACATGCTGCTTAAAGTCCTTTACAATGGGGTGTGAATACTTAGGACATTTTGAGGTAAAATATCTTCCTTCAATTCAATTATGTGCAGTTAATCCTTAGAGTGTGATTGATGGCTGATAGTCGCCCTCTGCACAATGCCCGGAGTGTAAAGACCGACTTTCATCCTCCTGGAGATCATGCTTCACAAGCCACCAACACAGGATGGTTGGCATGTTAGGTCTAACCAGAGGAAACTGGATATGTCAATAACATCACCAAGCTCCTGAAAAAATGGAAGTTCCAGACTGCTGCTGTGGAAGAAGGGAGCTAAATGGGGGGGTTTTAAAAGTGATTTTAAAAAAATCTTTAGACTCAGCTATCTTGAGTGATAGAAATTCCCAAAACCTGCCAGTTGAAAGGTAACTTCCTACTCTTTCAAAATAAAGTTTATAATAAGTAAAATATAAAACATACCCAGATTTTTTAAGCATATTCCCCCCTTTAGATTAAGGAAGTTTTTTAGGGGCATATATCCAGGTAACAACAAAGTAATAGTTTCTACCCAGCTAAAAATTGTCTTTATTTTGATGAGGTACCCAAGAGAGACCCTATATACAGATCAAAATAAGCAAATCCAAAACCCCTTTTTTGATGTTTTGGTACTAATGAGGGGCCCCATAGTAATCACTGATGTGACAGCAGGGCCAGACAAGGACCAAAAATAGAACTGGGCATTTAAAGGCAGAGCAGCACACTTCCTCATTTTTATTTTTTAACCACACCCCAAAACAGACAAGTATAAGTATATTAGTTTAATTTGCAAAAAAAACATTTAACGTTTGTAACATATTTGTGTAAATTGGTTAAATAGTAAAACAATGAAAAGTTATTAAAAGCAGCAATCAACATTCACATTTAAAGGGATATACAAGTGCAAAAGGAAAATGCTGTAATATGTTAGAACATTTTATTTTAACTATTTTTGTATATAAATGGGTGTTTAACCCCTGCAAAGTCAGCTCCAGAGCATCAATGAATTACTAGAAACGAAATGACCACAATACATGAGCAAATGACAAGACACACGTGAGTAACTACCAATCACCAGCTAAATATATGAACCTGATATTTTTCAACAAAGGATATTAAAGGGATATGAACCCCAATTGTTTTCTTTCATAATTCATATAGAGCATGCCATTTTAAACAACTTTCTACCTTCTTCTATTGTCAATTTTTCTTTGTTTACTTGGTATCTTTTGTTGAAAAGCAGGGACATATGATTAAGAGCTGGCCCACTTCTGGAGCACTATATGGCAGTAGTTTTGCAAGAATAGTATCCATTTGCAAGAACACAAGATGGCAGCACATTTTCCTACAATAGCACTTAGTCTAAATTTAAATGAGCAGTAGATTTTTTTCTTACAAATTTCAAAATGTATTTGAATTTGTCAGCTCCCAGTATTATATGTGCAAATCCAGATCTCACTATGTTGCACTTTCAAAAGCAGAAATCCGTCTCTGAAAAGAGCCATAGGCTATGAGTGGGTTCCTTCATCCCCATTAGGTAGCTAACAAAGCTGCCAAATCCACATGCATAGAATCCAGCAGATTGAGGGTACCCTTTAATATACCTACATCTTGCCCCGGAGCACTGGACATTTTTAGAAAACACATTATTTGTGTTTCATAGCCATAAATGTATATAAAGCCCTTAGAGTGATGGTAAATTTAAGATTATATGAATGTTGCAATGAAGAAAAAATATTAGTTTGCGAGTAAAACCACATAATTATTTTTTTAAAGTGTTTATATATATATATATATATATATATATATATTATAATAAACTATTTATAATCCTAATTGGTATTGTCTGTCCTCCGCCCCACTTCATTACCTCTTTTGGCTGGGCTGTGATGTATAGAGCAGTCCCACCCACTCTCTACATAGGCTTTCTAACGGCTTTAAAATGGCTGGACTTCAAGATTGTCAAATGACACACAAGCTGATTGGATGTTCACTTGAATTGCCATTAAAAAAAAGAGTTAATCTAAGTGGCCTGGCATAACATTGTAATAGAAATATTACTATATACACTAAGTTAACCCTTTCACCAATTGATTAAAAACAAAAAACATACACATATACTTTTTTAATGGCAAAGATTACAATATGGCATTTGATTTTTTTTTAATTTACGATCACTTTAAGGCTTCTAAAATAGGAAGTTGGTGCTTAATATTCTTAAAGATTGGGATCAACCCCATAGTTATATACAAGCAATAATACAATATTAAACATGTTCTAGCACAGTGTTTCCCAACCGCGGTCCTCAAGTACCCCCAACAGTCCTGGTTTCTATTATAGCTGAACTAGAGCACAGGAGAAATAATCAGCTGATGGATGAGAACAGGTTGGTTACTGATCAGCTGATTACTTCACCTGTGCACTGGTTCAGCTATAATGAAAACCAGGCATGTTGGGGGTACTTGAGGACCACGGTTGGGAAACGCTGTTCTAGCACATTAGATCATTTTATTTTTGCACTAGCATGTCCCTTTAAATGAACTGATTTGCATATAGGATTATCATAGAACATATAAGTGCTCAAACTGATCATAAAGTAAAACAGGAGCTACATATAGATATTCATAGATCCTAGAAATAAATCATCACTTTTCATTCTGTTATGGAAAGAAACCATAGCTGCCTAAGTTACATTCCCTATCATATATTTATGCAATATACATTCATTCTTAAAGGACATTGTTCTGCAAGTTTTCTTATACAAAACTTTTGCTATTCCATTAATAAATGAAGGGATTAAACCTCCAATAATGCATACCAAATAAAGCCTGCAATGATCTTCTTTGAAACAGATGAATGAGATAAACAATTCCTCTTTGCTGAATACTAGCGTATTATGGGTGACTGATTTTTAACTGGCCATATGATTTCTTATTTATGTCTTATGCTTTTATTACATTCCAGCAAGTTTATAAGGGCTGAAATGTTGTTTCCCTGTCTATACGAATCTCACATTGAAATCTATAAACTTACGATGACTTTGTGTTCTCTTGATATGGCAGTGTAAGGAGCATTAGACGTTATGGACCGCTGTACATTAATAAAGTCAGTGAATGAGACGTCTTATAGTACATTTGCATTAATCTTCAGTCCTGTTGTGTGTGTGTGTCCTCTGCATGTCACAGCACTTCATTAACTTCTAACTTCATTACAGACTAGGTTAAAAAAAGGTCCCGATTACAAATGTAGATCCGGCATTAAAATGTTTTGACCTTCACGGCTTATGATTTATTAGTGTAATATTGCACACGGTAATATGATACAAACATAACATATTTATCAAAAGTGTCTCCTCTAAGCAACTTGCTTTATAACTAAAATATATTTTCTAGCATTTACATAAAACTGAAATTGCTTATTTGAGACTGATCATTTTAATAATGAATTCAATCACAAAACAAAATGTTTAAACATTTTTATTTCCATTATGAATACAATTTTTCTTCAGTAGTATTAATGTCCTCGCCTTTGATAATTATTACATTTCATTGGAATGTGAGACAGCAACTTTACTGTAAGCTGTATAATTAAGACATATAATTACATTTGCATGAAAGGAGCTATATTTCAGATTTACATTTTTAAAGATGTGTATTCAACATTGTAAAATATTTATGATCATAAAAACCAGCATATTAGTATGCAATTTTATAATACATTTCCTAATTACTACTGAGGATTTACAGAACCTCTTACATGCTTGAAAACATCTATATTGTAACATTTTATTGTAGTATAGCTAGAAATGTATAAATAAATATGACAGGGTTTCTGCACAAGCCTCTGATTTTCTTTATAATCCAAAAAATAAAATGAAGCTGGGCAAGGAATTATATTTTTTTGGTGACCTTAAAGGTCCCATATCCATTACAATGTTTTAAAGATGAATGCTAATCAAGAATAGCTTCACTCTTTTTACTGTTAGAACAAAGATATGAAAGTGTGAAACCAATTCTTAAAATCTTTTTTTTATGGCCTCTTTTTATTTCTTTCTCTTAGTTTAAAAGGATGTTAAAAGGGAAAAAAAATCTTTGTTGCATATAAAAGAAAATATGTTGATTTTTTCAGACATATTTATAGGTGGTATGTACACTTTACATGACCCTGTCCAGCAATTCAGCTCTGGGAATGAACCAAATTACTGGATATGTATGGCAAAACATCAATTCCATGCTAGCTTCAATGTATAATTAAAGGGATATTTAACCCAATTTTTTTCTTTCATGATTCAGATAGAGCATGTAATTTTAAGCAACTTTCTAATTTACTTCATTTATCAAATTTTTCTTCATTCTCCATATTTTATGGAGATTCGGAAAAGGGAACTAGGCGTTAGCTACCACAAACAGCCAACAATATTTTCTTTAACACCAAAACATCTTCTAACTCTTCGTCTATAATGGAAATTAACTTCAAAATTCTACACTGCTGGTACGTAACCCCAGAAGACTAAACAGATTATTCCCCAAAACCAGCAATCGCTGTTGGAGATGCGGGCACGTAGGAAGCAGGATGGGACATATGTGGTGGTGGTGCTCTCAGATAAATCAATGTTGGCGCAATATTATACAGGAATTAGAAATGATCCTTTAGATCTCCATCCCTTCTGACACCCTAATCTGGTTGCTAAATAAATCCCTAAAACTTCCCTTCAAACAGAAAAAATTGCTCTTCAGAATCATGATAAATAGTGCACGTGCTTTAGTTGCCAGAAACTGGAAGTCGCAAGAGGTCCCGGGCTTGGCAATGTGGAGACAAAAGGTCTCAGAACTTATTGAATAGGAACAATATGGTTCTTTCAAAATGGGTAAAAGAAATGCTTTCGTGCAAGTACAAATGTTGTGGGATTAGTACATAAAAACACTTACTCAAAAGTAATCGACAATAAGGCTCCTCTAAAGACCATTTTTCAACTCACAGGGAGGCAGTGGATGGTGGGACTATGAGGTGGAATACTACGCTACTATATATTCTCTTTACTATCCATTACTACCACTACACCCCACCTGAGGTAGATATTTTCTTTTTCTAATGTTGCATCAGAGAACGAAAAGATAACCTGTCGAGACATGATTGTTATTCTTGAATTGTTTACGTTGATTCTTTAAATATGTAGAATAGTGAATCTGTACTTAGAAATTGCACACTAATGTCAACAATTTTATTTTTAGAAACTTTGTGTTTGCTTATCTATTCTGTATGTTAAAAACTGATTCAAAATAAACAGAATTTTAAAAAAATTATTGTTAAAACTACTTTAAAATATAAAGCTATATTCTATGTATTATTTAGAGTATTTTATAGTATGTTTAATAATTTTTAGTAATTTTTTAAATATTAATATTTCAATAAGATTACTAAGTTTTCATGTGTGCTAACCCAATAACCCCTTCACCTATTTAGATGTATATATTCGTTGTGCGGTTTTTGGCTATCGTACCACACGACATATATATATTTCTGAGCTCCATGTATCTGCCCACATATGGAACCGGAGCATGATCGGTGCTCTGGTTCCATTTGAGGGCAGATGTCAGATCACTACACACAGTGACACTGTCTATGCAGTGATCATCTGCTGGTGCCGGTGGGAGGTGTGGGAGGGAATCTGGGAGGCGGGGGTGCGTGGCCCAGCAGTGGAGGCAGGGAGAGGAAGGGAAGGGGCACTACGTTACATAAAAAATGTGGGGTAGGTGTGGGGGTCCCTAACTGGTGATCGCGGAGGTGGTGGGACCACTATACTACAGAAAAAAAACATTGAAAAAGGGTTTTATTGGTACCGACAGACAGCTGCCAGTACCTAAGATGGCAGCACTAGTTAGAGGGGGAATTTTCACATTGGCAGACTGTCTGCCAGTACCTAAGATGGGGTGACCAGTGGGGGGGGGTGAAGGAGGGAAGAGAGCTATTTGGGAGGGATCAGGTAGGGATCAGGCGTTTGGAAGTGTGAAAGTGTGAGGTGGGAGGGTAATCTCTACACTAAAGCTAAAATTAACCTTACAAGCTACTTTATTAACCCCTTCATTTCCGGGAATAATAGAAGTGTGATGCGCAGTTGCAATAATCTGCCTTCTAGTTACCAAAAAGCAATGGAAAAGCCATTTCTGAACAAAGGGGATCATAGAGAAACTTTTACAACCATTTGTGCCATGATTGCAGAAGCAGTATGTAAATAAATCCAGTAAAAAAAACAAAGTTTGTGAAAAATTAACTATTTTTTTTAAAATTTGATCACATTTGGAGGTGAAATTGTGGCATATAATATAGCAAAATGGGCCTAGATCACTTGTTTTCAAACCTGTCCTCAGGCCTCCCTAACATGCCACATTTTGAGGATATCTGGTTCACTTGTGCTCCAGTTCAATAAGCTGATTAGTAAACCTGGTTACTTTGCTTGCTCTCATCCAAGGTAATCCAGAAAACCTGGACTGTTGGGGAGGCTTGAGGACAGGTTTGAAAACCAGTGGCCTAGATCAATAGCTTGGGTTGTCTACTTAAAAACTATATATAATAAAAAAAACAAGGCTCTATTTCTGTTTAAATGGAGTGATGCTAAAAATTCTGTTATTTTGGGCAAGCTTTTCTCTGAAAGTCCCGGCAGTGAAGGGGTTAATTTAAAGCAAAAGAGCGGGTACTTCCCAAACACATACTTAAGTGAATGCTGTGACATCACAAGATTCACAAGTCATTTAGCAAAATGGGAACTAGATTTATTTTTGACACATACTGGAATTGTACTTCCAAAAGAAAAAAATGTATAGTATTTCTAAAAAAACAAGTGTAATTCCAAAAAAAATATGGTATTTGTAGTCTTAAAAAAAAAAGTATTTGAAAACTTAGATTTATATTCATATGTCACAATTTATGTACAATGATAAAGAATCACACACGCTTGTGTTTTTGACAATCGTATTCCATAACATGTGAGACTTATTGTTATTGTAACGTATACACAGACAGTCTAAGGATAACTACAGTATTGAGCAAGGTGATGTGAGAATTATTGTAGCATTGTTTTATACACAGACAATCTCAAGATAGCTACAGTATTGAGAGAGGTGACGTGAGACGTAGTAGTAGTATTATATACACAGACAATCTCAGGATAACTACAGTATGCTGCAGGTAAATTACAGGAATAACAGGCACAATTAATAATCGCTGTACATAATAATGTATCAACAATGCTTAACTAAGTATTGTATATGGTGTTCCTTGAATGTGTCACTTTCACTCCACTGACTAGAATACAAAGTTTTATACGTTTGTTTTTAGAGTGCATTTTATGTTTTTACAAAATTGTAATAGATACGTTATTTCTACAGACTCCTAACACCTGTTCCTAAGTCTTTAGAAATAAATGCTGGAGATGGAGTTAATAATAAAATGATACATACACCAACTAAGTTGTGCACATTTTGTTTAAGAAATACAACTTTGTGTTACACTCGGTGCTCTGGGATTGAGACATTGTCACATCACTTTACCAATGTTATCTATTTTTTTGTTTTTTTTTAAATATAGAAATTAAGTCCAAAATCAATATGTTACAGGTTCATTTTGCGTGAAGCACATTTGACATGAATAAAAAGAAATAGTTATTAGGCCAAAAAAGCAATGTTAATCCTTTATTCAGTGGGCAGAGTATTAATTGAGTGTGGATATCCATTGAACAGAATACATGGTGTAACCAAACATCATCGATTATCCTTACACCATTTAATAACTTAGATAAAAAGAAAGAAGTTAGAGAGATTAGATTATAGTGAAGTCAGTGGAAAGAAAAGAAATGGTGAGGGAAGGGAGGAGAAAGGCAACATTGAAGCTCAAAAAAGGATGGAATCGGGTGTAGGAGGGGATAAAGGGGAAGGGCATTGGGGACCTTGCATGCCTAAAGCCTTTCATGGAATACATGTATGTTATGTTTGTTGCCGCCATTGTGTTTGTAGAGTTTCCCAATAAAATGTAATATTAAGAAATGTGCCTTGTCTATTTTGTTTAAAGTAGGAATATTCCTCCAATAGCAGCAGTTCCTGCATTCTCTCTCCCCATTCTGCAACAGTGGGTATACTATTAGATTTTAATTCTCTCACTAGTAAAGATTTAGCCCCATTTATGCAGATCTGGTGGAGGGAGAGCCTGAATTAACACGAGAGCCTAGGTTTATCATTAAATAGTATTATCATATGCGTCAGTTTAAATGTAGGCTTGGTAATTGGGTACAGAGCTTTTTCCAAGGCACTCCAAAAAGATTGCAGACGGGGGCAGGACCACCAAATATGTGACAGTTACCAATGTTACCACAGCCCCTCCAGCGCTGGGGAGATGACCCGGGATAGATCAATTTTAACAGGTGTTAAATACCATCTCAAAAGAACTTTGTAATTAATTTCAAGGATTTGACCAATGTTATAATTTTAAAGATACATAAACACTTCTTAATTTTCTGATATAAAATGTTTAATTATGTGCAGTAAAACAACTTTGCAATATACTGTCATTATTTATATTGTCTCCTTTTCCTGTCAAATTCTTAGACTTGTGGGCTTTCCAAAAGTGCAGACTACTGCACAGTCAGTGGCGGCACACTTTTAGTGACTCACTTTTTATAGATGCGCCTATGGGGCTTCAGCAGAGAAGAATATCTAGGTTATAATATGGCAGCACCATTGCTTTATGTACATTAAAACTTTACTCTTACGGCATGTCTAGGCAGCAGCCATGTATGGTCGCAATTCAGAAGCTGCCAGAGTAAAATAATCCGCCGGTTATCTTAGGAGCCTTACTACATCTTTCCTTCCAACTATAAGATTCAGATGCTTGATCAAGTAAGGATTCAGGCAGTACCAATATTGACCAACCCCCCCGTTAGGCTTATTCTTCTAATGCTTAGATATTATATTGGACACCCAACATCCAGTTACCCCTTAAGTGGAGACACATATTACATTGGAGCAATATGGAGGCTAAACATAAAGCAGAAATTGAAGCTTTGGAACTCTCTATGTATAATTGCTTTAATCATTTGCTAAACCAATTATCCCTTGTAAGAAATTGGGCACCTGCCACGAACGACTATGGAGACTGTCTACCATTCTACCCAATGCCACCTGTAGGAGAGGAAGTGACCCAGCAGACCTGTCCCGCTGAGGTGTGATCCATTTGGGCTCCTGATCAATCCACTATGTACGGGAAGCTGTACACATCTAACACTTCCAGAGTTTTGTGCTATACAGATGCAGAAAGGCACTTTAACGTATGCTTAGGAGATGCCGTGATAGCACTGGATCCCACTGCGAGACCGTTGATCAGGGTGGGGTCAGTAGCAAAAACAGTAACAGCGCCACAGAGTACTGCCTCAGGAAAAAATCTCTATTCTGAACGCTATAAGCGGGCTGACCTGAAATTGTTGGTAGATGGTACGTGGCAAATGGAAAATGCATATATTTGGAGCACCTATACAATCGGAACTCTCAGTCCATTCCATGATGTCTCTGACTTTTATCTCTGTAGCTTCCCACCTGTAGGACTGGATGTAGGAATTGGAGAGGGGAGAGGAGTGAGCCATTTGCTCCTTGTTTTTAATAGTGTACCCACAGTTGGAGTGGGCTAGAGAACCTAGCCCCACTGACCTAGATTATTCCCCTTCTCCTTCATTCAGGGGACATATACTCTTATAGATATGCCAGTTGTACATGTTCATTCCAGTTAATGTACTAGGTACCTATTCTCAGTTGTACTAGGCTAAGATTTTTTGTTGGATTATATATTACTACTGAATTAATTCTAATATGCATAGCTCATAGCAGGAATGCTTTTTCTCTTGTTTGTGGGGGAAGTATGGAGGTATTTGATAGATAACCTCAGTATACATTTGGTACTCATGATATATATATATTTTTTTTTA
>CAJPDP010058811.1:4552-14717 GCA_905336975.1 Bombina variegata variegata
CCACGGTTGGAAGGTCAATTTGGAGAAAAGTTCTCTTGTTCTGACTACAAGAGTGATCTTCTTAGGAACCATTTTATATTCTCTATCTATGAAAATATTTCTGACGGAGGTCAGAAGAGCCAAGATTCTTTCCGCTTGCCTCTCCCTACCGTCGGCGGTTCGACCATCGGTGGCCCAATGTATGGAGGTAATCGGGTTGATGGTGGCTTCCATGGACATGGTTCTTTTTGCTCTGTTCCATTTGAGACCTCTACAGCTTTGCATGCTCACTCAGTGTTACAGGGATTATTCAGACCTATCTCAGAGGATAGTTCTGGATCAATCAGCAAGGGACTATCTACCGTGGTGGCTGTCTCAAGAACATCTGTCCCAGGGGACATGTTTTCAGAGACCCTCTTGGATAATTGTGACCATGGATGCCAGCCTGTTGGGTTTGGGAGCAGTCGGTGACTCGTTGAAGGCGCAGGGACTTTGGTCTCAGGAGGAATCTGCTCTCCCCATAAACATTCTGAAGTTGAAAGCGATCTTCAATGCCTTGATGGCTTGGTCTCAGCTGGCTCTAGCCCGATTTATCAGGTTCCAGGCGGACAACATAACCTCAGTGGCTTTCATAAACCACCAGGGAGGAACTCAGAGTTTCTTAGTCATGAAGGAGGTGGCGCGAAACGTTCAGTGGGCGGAGGTTCACAATTGCTGTCTATCTGCCATCCACATCCCAGGAGTGGACAATTGGGAAGCAGATTTTCTGAGCAAACAGACTTTGCATCCCGGGGTGTGGGAACTCCATCCGGAAGTGTTCTCCAGGTTAACAACCAAATGGGGTTTTCCGGAATTGGATCTGATGGCGTCTCGTCAGAACACCAAGCTCCCAAAGTACGGGTTGAGGGATCCTCAAACCTTTCTGATGCTCTGGTAGTTCCTTGGAACTTCAGACTGGCTTATCTCTTTCCCCCGTCTGCTCTCCTCCTGCGATTCATCACTCGGATCAAGCAGGAGAGAGCGTCGGTGATTCTAAAAGCTCCTGCGTGGCCTCGCAGGATCTGGTGTAAAGATCTAGTAGAGATGTCGTCTATACCTCCGTGGAGACTACTGCTGAGAAAGGATCTTCTACTTCAGGGGCCCTTCCTTAATCCGGATTTCGTTTCTCTGAAGCTGACTACTTGGAGATTGATCGCTTAATTTTTGCTAAGCGTGGTTTTTCCGAATCGGTTATATAGACCATGGTTCAGGCTCGTAAGCCTATCACTAGAAAGATTTACCATAAGATATGGCGTAAATACCTTTATTGGTGTGAGGTCAGGATCCCAAGGATCTTATCTTTTCTCCAGCAAGGCCTAGAGAAGGGGTTATCTGTCAGTACCCTCAAATGTCAGATTTCTGCTCTATCTATTTTGCTGCACAAGCGTCTGGCGGACGTGCAGGATGTACAATCCTTTTGTCAGGCCCTGGTCAGAATCAGGCCTTTGTTTAAATTTGTTGCTCCATCTTGGAGCCTTAACCTTGTTCTTAGAGTTTTACAACAGGCTCAGTTTGAGCCTATGCATTCCATAGATATTAAGTTATTGTCTTGGAAGGTTTTGTTACTGCTATTTCCTCTGCTCTGAGGGTTTCTGAACTCTCAGCTTTGCAGTGTGACCCTCCTTATCTGCTATTTCATGAGAATAAGGCTGTTCTCCATACCAAGTTTGGTTTTCTTCCTAAGGTTGTTTCGGACAAAAATATTAATCAGGAAATTGTTGTTCCTTCTTTCTGTCCTAATCCTCCTTCTCATAAAGAACGTTTGTTGCACAACTTAGATGTTGTGCGGGCTCTTAAATTTTATTTGCAGGCTACGAAGGACTTTCGTCAGTCTTCTGCATTGTATGTTTGCTTTTCTGGAAAACGTAAGGATCAGAAAGCTACTGCCACTTCTCTTTCTCTCTGGTTGAGAAGTATTATTCGGCATATGAGACTGCTGGACAGCAACCTCCTGAGAGAATTACAGATCATTACAGATCACTAGGGCGGTTTCTTCTTCTTGGTCCTTCAAGAATGAAGCCTCTGTAGAACAGATTTGTAAGGCTGCGACTTGGTCTTCTTTGCACACTTTTTCTAAATTCTATAAATGTTATATTTTTGCCTCAGCTGAGGCTTCTTTTGGGAGAAAGAAAGGTTCTGCAAGCAGTGGTGCCTTCTGTTTTGGTTACCTGTGTAGCCCTCCCTAATCATCTGTGTCCTCTAGCTTGGTTATTGATTCCCAACAGTAATTGACCATCCGTGGACTTACCGTGTCTTAAGAAAGCAAACAAAATTGATGCTTACCTGATAAATTTATTTATTTTTTGACACGGTGAGTCCACGGCACAGTTTTTTTTATATTAACCTCAGGCACCTCTGCACCTTGTGTTTTTTCCTATCTCTCCTTTTCCTTCTGTCGAATGTCTGCACTTTTTCACATTTGATACACCATTCACTAACTAACTAAGAATTAAATAACATTGTATACACACACACTTTTTTTTACTAATATTTAATATATATTTTTTATTTAAAAACACTTAGTATATATTCAACACTTAAATTGCACCTACAATTTAGTAGTATACTTAGTATAATCACAATATGACAAGAGCATATCTTATGCTCTTTTTCACTTGCTTTTTAGTTAATCCAACTGATCTATTAATCTATGTATTATTACAAATCTATTTTATCACAATGTTCTTTGAATGTATTATTTATACTGTATTCAAAATGTATTGAACATAACACAAAGTATCCTTATTGCTAGACTTAATGTAGCAATATAATAAGGATTGTTCCTATAATGTTTTCTATTGGCTGAAAAAGTATTCAAACTGACTAATTGGAAGGCATATGTGCCCTATAAGGGCCGCTTTATACAGACAGTGGGCATCTTGATAAAGGTCATTGGCCGAAACGCGTAGATTTGTCTGCTGGATATCTTGGATAGCATTCACAGAGAGAATAATACTTCACAAGAATTCCGGACCTGGTTCGAACAATAGCTCCTGCATGGCCTCGCAGGATCTGGTTCGCGGATCTGGTAAAGATGTCATCTCTTCCACCTTGGAGGTTACCTCTGAGGATGGACCTTCTACTTCAGGGTCCCTTCCTCCACCCAAATCTGGAAACTGCTTGGAGATTGAACACCTAGTTTTGGCTAGACATGGCTTCTCTGAGAAGGTCATAGATACCATGCTTCAGGCTCATAAGCCTCTTACTCGCAGCATTTACCATAAAGTGCGGCGTAAATACCTTTATTGGTGTGATTCGAAGGGTTTCTCTTGGAGCAGAGTATGGGTTCCTCAAATTTTAGCTTTTCTTCAGGAGGGCCTGGAGAAGGGTTTGTCAGTCAGATTTGTCTGAAGGGTCAGATTTCTGCACTGTCTGTTCTTTTGCCAAACGCCTGGCAGTTCTGCCAGATGTTAAATCTTTTGTTCAGGCCTGTGTTTAAACCTGTTGCTCCTCCTTGGAGCCTTAATCTTGTTCTTAAAGTTTTGCAGCATGCTCCGTTTGAGCCGATGCATTCTGTTGATATTAAATTGCTATCTTGGAAGGTTTTGTTTCTTATTGCTATTTCTTCTGCTCGCAGAGTTTCTGAACTTTCGGCTCTGCAGTGTGATTCCCCTTATCTTATTTTTTATGCTGATAAGGCGGTCCTCCGTACTAAGCTGGGGTTTCTTCCTAAGGTAGTGTCCGATCGCAATATTAATCAGGAAATTGTTGTTCCTTCTTTTTATCCCAAATCCTTCCCAGAAGGAACATCTTTTGTATAACTTGGATATTGTGTATGCTCTAAAAATGTACCTTCAATCAACAGGATTTTCTGCAGACTTCTGCCCTGTTCGTGATTTTATCAGGTAAAAGTAAGGATCAGAAGGCCACTTCTACCCTTCTTTCTCTCTGGTTGAGAATTGTTATCCGTTTAGCTTATGATACAGCTGGACAACAGCCTCCTAAGAGAATTACGGCTCATTCCACTAGAGCGGTCTCCTCTTCCTGGGCTTTCAAAAATTAAGCTTCTGTGGATCAAACTTGCAAGGCAGCCACACAGTCCTCTATACATACCTTTTCAAAATTCTACAAATTTGATACTTTTTGTAGGCTTCTTTTAGGAGAAAGGTTCTTCAAGCGGTGGTGCTTTCGTTTTAGGTCCGCCTGTCTTGTTCTCCCTCCCTTTCATTCTGTGTCCTTTAGCTTGGGTATTGGTTCCCACTAGTAAATGAAATGAATTGTGGACTCTCCATGCCAAAGGAAAGAAAACAAAATGTATGCTTACCTGATAAATTGCTTTCTTTCCAGGCATGGAGAGTCCACGACCCGCCCTTATTAAAATTCAGATGACAGTTTTTTTTGTACAAACCTCAGGCACCTCTATTCCCTTGTGTTAACTTCTTTTTCCGTTTCCCTTCGGCCAAAAGACTGTGGGTTATGGGTAAGGGAAGTGACACTTAACAGCTCTGCTAGGGTGCTTTTTGCCTCCTGCTGGCCAGGAGGTGAATATCCCACTACTAGTTGGAATGAATCGTGGACTCTCTATGCCTGGAAATAAATAAATGTATCATGTAAGCATACATTTTGTTTTTAAATATTAAAAATGCATCTTGGGTATCAGAAAAAGTACTGACCTCTAAAATAAAATAAAAAAATGTTCTAGATTGTAATTTGCCACTGGAATAGGGCTTCTATTCTCCGTTATTTGTCCAATTTTGTCTTGGCTCTTACAAGTATTGTATCATTGTTTTACTTATATCAATTGTACCCATATACAGTTTCGTGGATTATGTTGGCGCTTTATAAATAAAGTATAATAATAATGTTCATAGCAACAGTTTTGCATTACAGAAGCAGGTTTTTATTTTATTGTGTGTAGTCCTGTGCTGTGCATATAGGTTTTGTGTTTTGCTAAAATCTATTTGGTGATTCATGCATTGTGATTTTTCTTTTTGTATTCTCTCACAGGCATGTGATGCATGGCAAAAAGAAGCCCAAGAAGCAAAAGAGCGGGCAAAAGTGGCAGACACAGATAGAGAACTTGCTCTTCTTCAAAAGGATGAGGTTGAAGTCAAGTTAAAGAAGCTCCAAGAGGAATATGATGATTTAAAAGTATCTCCACCATTCTCTATAATGAGACAATATGGAGATGTAGAAAATCTTCCTTTGCCAAAGTTACATTCATTGAAAAGTCAACTGTGTTCTGACTTAGAAACAATCGATGGGGTAAGTGTATCAGAGGTGTGGCTTTTATAGACACTGTATTTCAATTCTGTGGCCTGTAGTACGTTTTTATTGCACAGTTTATTTAATCTGGCAGCAATGAACAAATCTATGGTAAATCAGAAATGTGCACATTTTTAGGTACTGTATATCTTGTGCAGTGCATAATTGTTTAAAAGCACTAGGTATTAGGTGTTTACCTTTTTGGGTAAGACAGCAGATACATACAGGAGTTCTGTCTAGCTCCCTAACATACCATGTCTTTGCTGGGTTATTCCAAAGGTCACAAGTGTCAAATCATAATTTATTCTTCAAATATACATTCATGCTTGTAAGAATGGAATTAATTAACATGGCAAGTACAAGATTCTGGCTTACATTCACTGTGAGGATATGTTGTTTTTAAATGGACTTTAAAATAAAGCAATCACATGTGGGATTAATGTTGAATACTCAAAACACCAAACATAACAGCTGTTTTAACCCCTTAAACCTTTCCATAGTCCCGCAGTCAATTTTTTGCCTCTATCAAGGGGTGATGGTGAAACTTGTAGTGCTGATCTTTATGTTGGTTTTCTAACTGACTTGAGCCCAATTTCCCCCTCAGAGAACATGCATACAGGGTAGAGTGGTAGACAGGATTTCAGCCAGGAGTGCCACCAGCCTCCCAGGTTAAATGTGAAAATTCCCACCAATCCCCTGGTCTACAGTGTGCTGCTCCTTGTTATAACCTTGAAGATCATTGGCACTGTGCTTGCACTGCCCCGGATGGACCCATCTCCTGGAAGCAGTCTTTTACAACTATATTCAAAATTTAGTTACTGTCTCTTTAAATTTACCTTTGTCGTCTTTTGCACACACCAGAGTTCTACCAGGATGATGGGGAAAACAAGACCTGAACTCCTTGCCCAATGTGCTTAGTGGGATATGGCTACACCTCACTGACAAGGCCCAAAGGAGGCCAAAAAGATCACCTGGGGATGCCATTTCCCTTGTTCAGAGGAGAATTGCTTGTTATTTCAGAGCTAGACTGACCTTGTTAGGCAGGATCAGACTGATATACTTCAGGAAAGTTTTCCTCTGTAAAAGCACAATTGGGCTAAAAGAAGCTATTCCCAGGTGGTAACCAGGCCATTGAACAAGCCACTGAGCTGCTGTTCGTTCCTGGCAGACTGCTTCTCTTTCTGTTTGTAGTGAACATTATTTCCCAGGGGTACTGCATAGGCTTTTGGTCTCACACTCTCTGTGGAAGATTCCTCCTGTCTCATAGAATCCTTTAAAGATGGCTTTTATCAATCACCAAGGTGGTACTCTAAGCGTCTTAGAGATGAGAGGTATCCAGCATTTCAACTTGGCCATCATTGCATGATTTCTGCAATCCACATTCCTGTTGTGAACAACTGGGAAGCAGACTTTCTCAGTTGTCACGCCCTACACACAGGTAAATGGCCCCTGAATCAGGTATTTGATCAGATTGTGAATCGTTGGGCTAGACCAGACATAGAATTTATGGTCTCACATATAAATCACAAGCTACCCAAGTATTGTGCAAGATCTCTGGATCCACAAGCAACTCATAGGTGCTCTAGTGATTCCATGGTTGTTAAATCTCATTTGCATATTTCCTCCTTTTGTGTTATTATCCAGTTTAATAGACAGGATAAAACAGGAATACTGATTTCTCTGGTATGGCCTTGCAGGACTATGTGGATCGATAAAAATGTCCTCTAGTCAGTCTTGAAATCTTCCTCTCAGGTAGGACCTTCTCTCTCAAGGTACTTTCTTTCATCTAGACCTCATATCTCTAAATTTGACTGCATGGTGATTGAACACCTAACTTTGTTTCAATGGGGTTTCACAGAGCGAGTTATAGACACTTTGTTTTAAGCCCAAAAGCCTTTTACCAAGCATATTTATCACAAGGTGTGGAAAGCTGTTTTGGCCTGGTGTGAGACTAACATTATCTTTCTAACTCAAGACTTTATACAGGCTTTGGTCAGGATAAGACTGGCTATTAGACCAGCTTCTCTTCCGTGGAACCTTAACCTGATTGCAACAGTTCTTTAGGCTCAGCCTTTTGAACCTATGCAGGGTCTTGTTATTCAACAGTTACCTTGAAAGGAACAGAAAATAGGGGCACCCTGTAGCGTAGATCAATAAAATTTAAATTAATATAGGCAGCAAATGGAGCTCTGCTCACAATGGAAGCGCACCTCCAGGTGCTACCAAAGCAGACAGGGACCTCTCGGCCTCGATGCTACCTGGCTCCCAGGCCAAAAGAGTTCTCAACTTTTTCCCCATATTTTGTGATTCCCTTTACTTGATTTTTCAGCAGGACAAGGCGGTTTTAAGAACCAACTATTCTTTACTTCCTAAAGTAGTATCTTTGATAATAACATTAATCAGGAAATTAGGGTTCCATCTTTTTTTCCAGTTCCAAAGAATGCTAGAGATATCACTTCACAACTTGTGGTCAGGGCCTTGAAATTGTATCTTTAGACTACAAAAGAATTTAGAATATTTTTCTTCTTTATTCATTTCTCTGGTCCCCACAAGGGGCAAAAATCTATAGCAATTACCTCAGCAGCTTGACTTAAATAGTTTTTTGCAAAGCAAAAAAGTCCCCCCCCAAAGTGAAGTATTCTACTACAGAAGTTGCCACCTTTTGGGCTTTCAGGAATGAAGCTTCCATTGAACAAATTTGTTAGGCAGCTACTTGGTACTCTGCATAATTTTGTCAAATGTTACCATTTTGACATGTTTGTTTCTTCTGAGGCTGCTTCTGGTAAAAAAAAAAAAAAGAATCTGTAGGCTGATGCAAATGTTAAGTGCCTTTACCTGTTTAAACTATTATCCCACCATATTTCATGATGGTCTTGTGGACTTCACAGCTTTGGTATAGGGTCCACAATTTATGAAAGAAAACAAAATGTACGCTTACTTGATAAATTGATTTCTTTCATGATGGTGAGTGTCCATTAAACCAGGGTTATTCAAACTTTTCCCCCCAAGACCCAGTGTCATGATACCACATACCCTTGGGAGCCAATTTTTATACTTGGTCTGAAAATGTCCTAAACATGATAGCTGCAATTTTTTGTCAAAGAGACTAAAATATGTGCATGCTTTATTCCTGATTGTAGTCAAATTTGAAAGCGTTGTAAGACGTAATAACGCACACTCTCTCATACAACACACACACCACACACTCGAACAACACACACAATCATACAACACACACAAACACACTCTCATACAACTCATTCATTTTCATGTAACACACATACCACACACACTCTCATACAACAAACACACTTTCATATAACACACACTCACCCCATACACTCTCTTACAACACACATTTTCATATAACACACACTCTCTCATACAACACACACACATACTTTCATATAACACACACACACTTTTATATTACACGCATACCACACATACACACACACTCACTCATACAACACACATACTCATACAACACATACACACTACACACACACACATACAACACACACCCCACACACTCTCAAACACAACACACGCACAGCACACACACAATCTCATATAATACACCACACACACTCCTACAACACACACAAACAAGTCGCGACCCAGTACACATGGTGTTGTGACATTGTAATGGGTCCCGACCCGTGGTTTGAAGAACCCTGCATTAAACCAGCTCTGGTTTCTTCAGTACATTTGGCAACAGTACCAGTGGTACCAGTTTGCACTTCACTTACCCTGCTTTCTTTTCCCTACTTTTCTAAAATTCTCCTTTCTTTTGGCCATATATATGACTGAGGGATTATTTGAAAGTGGGATTACAAGATCTATCAAATGATAAGTCCACAAGTCATCACATGTTTGGGTGTCTTTTGCCTCCTCCTAGTGGGGAATATTCTAACATACACCAGGACTTTAAATCCTTCTCACTTCCCATGATCTTCATTAATTTTCTTTTGCCTCCTTGATGAGGAGTGGGGTCAAAGTGAAGTGCAGATCTACTTGTCGTTGAAATGGTATCTTATAAACCATCTGAGGCCCAGTTCCTCCCTGCAGTAACCTGTCGTTCAGAGGGGTAGACGATGAGTTATCAGCCAGGCAGCAAACAGTCTTTTCTCTTTTCCCTTGTTCACAGGAGAATTGCTTGTTATTTCAGAGCTAGACTGACCTTGTTAGGCAGGATCAGACTGATATACTTAAGGAAAGTTTTTCTCTGTTAAAAGCACAATGAATACACACATATCATACACCTGTGGGAACTACTACTTGGTGCCTGAACACATTAGTCTCTTGTGATTGGCTAACTAGATGTGTTCAGCTATCTGCCAGTAGTGCAATGCTGTCCCTTCAGCAATGGATAACAAGAGAATGAAGCAAAATTGATAATATAAGTAAATTGGAAAGTTGTTTAAAATTGTACGTTCTATCTGAATCATAAAAGAAAATTTTGGGGTTTACTATCTATTTCCTTACTGGTATTACGTTTCTGGTCAGTCAGCTGATCCTCCAGAAAACCGTTAACCCCTTAAAGGTTGTGTTTGTTTTTAAGGATTGTCCATAAAAAGATTGCTCAGCTTTGTACCTTATGTGCTGAGTCTCTTTTTCTTCTAACCCTAAACAGAGTTTTACTGAGCTTCAGAGTTTGCAAGGGTTTTTACCCTATCAAAGTTGCTTCAAGAAGAGTTAAAGGGACACTGAACCCAAATTTGTTCATTTGTAATTCAGAAAGAGCATGCAATTTGAAGCAACTTTCTAATTTACTCATATTATCAATTTTTCTTCGTTCTCTTGCTATCATTTTTTTAAAAAGGCATCTAAGCTTTTTTTTGTTCAGAACTCTGGACAGCACTTTTTTATTGGTGGATGAATTTATTCACCAATCAGCAAAGACAACCCAGGTTGTTCACCAAAAATGGGCCGGCATCTA
>CAJPDP010058935.1:0-10705 GCA_905336975.1 Bombina variegata variegata
AGATAGATCATTGAAATTATTGGGAGGTGAACTCCAGTGATCTCCAGTTTAATATGTTCATATTTGATCAAATTTCCATCTTGCTCTACTGGGTGCTAGGTGAACACTTTGGTGTCAATTTATTAAGCAGCGTATGCTGCAGCGTTTCAGGTTCGCCTGAAACGGAAGGTAAGAAGCAGGGGTCGTAAGACCGCTGCTCCTTAGCTTCTCTGACACCATTTAGGTGGCGGACTGAAATCATCACAATCCGATACAATCGGGATGATTGACGGCCCCTGCTAGCGGTCTATTGGCCGCCAGTGAGAAAGGGGGGTGCATTGCACAAGCTTTTTACCTGATATGCTTGTGCAATGTTAAATGCCGACAGCGTATGCTGTCGGCATTTAGCGAGGTGGAGTGGACATGATTCGTTACAGAGAATCATGTCCTCTTGACCATTAATAAATCTACCCCATTGCGTGAGCCAGTGACAAACCGCTATCTCACAGTAATACATTGCTTCTAAACCTATCTATGTTTGCTTTTTAACAATGGATACCAAGAGACAGAATCAAATTAGATAAGAGATGTAAATTGGAAAGTTATTTAACATTTCATTTTCTATCTGAACCATTAGTTTAATTTTGACTTTACTGTCCCTTTAATGCCATGACTCCCCTGCAAATCTATGTACACATAATCAACTCTTACTAAGTTTAAAGAAGCTCAATGAATAGAATATTTGTTTAGATTTGAATAGATCTGCACAAGGACCTAAGTATGAGGAGTGAGGGGCAAGCAGTAAAACTGAAATATATTTATTAATATTTATGATATTGTATTTAAATAAAGCTATTTAAATTGTTATTATTAAAGTAATTATTATTTTTCTCCTTCCAATAAATTATAGCTGAAAAGTTGATCAAATATGAACATATTGAACTGGAAATAGTTTCAATATCTGTCTTTTTCTTTTCTTTTTCTTAAAAAATGTGCTTTATTGTTAGGTTCCAAGGATCACTATCTACTCCCTCCTTCCTTCTCTCTCTCTCTAATTGTTTTTGTTTTTTAATTAAATCACATATACTTTATTGTATGACTTTTTTTAAATGGAGTCAATGGCTGTTAAAGGGACGGGAGAGTCAAATTAAACTTGCAAGAATCAGATGGAACACTTTTAAAAGCACTTCTATTTTCAAGTGTGCTTTGTTCTCTTGGTATCTATTGTTGAAAATGAATACACACATATCCTACACTAGTGGGAGCTAGCTGCTAATTGCTCCCTGCACACATTTGTCTCTTGTGATTGGCTAACTAGATGTGTTCAGCTAGCTGCCAGTAGTGCAATGTTGTTCTTCCAGCAAGTGATAACAAGAGAATGAAGCATATTTGATAATAAAAGAACACTTGAAAGTTGTTTAATATATTATGTTCTATCCGAATCATGAATTACATTTTTGGGGTTTCCTGTCCCTTTTTAAACATTTCAAAATTATCTTTTTTTCTCTATGTTAAATGCTTTGGCAAAAAAGCATGGAAAATGTACGGTAGCTTTACTCGTTTTTAATAGAAAATATATAAAGGCAATATTTTCTGTAAGATCCAAGATGCAGTCCTTAAAAACAAAACAGATTGTGCAATGCATCACATGTTTCTAAGCTGGTTTTGGAAAAATTAGACGGGGTGACAAAGTTTCTGCCTGATTGAAGACGTGAAAGTCCAATAGTTTTCATGTGTTTTATTAGAGCTCATGCTAAAATGATATAAAGTGTAGAAAACTTACATTTTATTGTACAAAAAAATACAAGTTACTAGTTGCGCCTTTCAACAAAGGATTAGATCAAATAGAAATACATTGGAAGTTTGTTTAAAAATACATGTTCTATCTGAATCATGAAAGTTTAATTCTGACTTTACTGTCCCTTTACCTCTTAAAGGGGCAGTATACACCAATTTTCATTTAACTGCATGTAATAGACACTGCTATAAAGAAGAATATGCACAGATACTGTTATAAAAATTGAGTATAAAAACTTTTAAAAACCTACTTAACAGCTCCCAATATAACACTGTTAATGAGATAAGCCTGGGACACCCACTGAAAAGGGATATAAGCAGAACCTCCCCCCTCCCCTGCATATGAAAAGACCCATTATACAATCAGAAGCAGTCTGCAGTCAGTATACATCAGTATACCTCTAAAACTTTGGGGCTTGGTTAGGAGTCTGAAAATCAGCACAATGTTATTTAAAAAATAAGCAAAACCAAACGTTTTTACAAAAACACACCCAGGTGGGCTATATGAATGGATCATCTACAAAACATTTATGCAAAGAAAATCTGGTGTATAATATCCATTTAAAGACCAGCGACATACCCTTTACATCGCTGGTCTTTCAATTGGGATTGCTTTTTTGATCTCTATTATGGCATGAAAAACCCTTAAAGACCAGCGATGTACAGGGTACGTTGTGGTCGTTAAGGAGTTAATACCATTGATTTCCTGCAATTCTATGTACACAGAATCAACCACTTACTAAGATTGTTTGGGGTTGAATATAACTGCACAGGGCCCAAGTCTGAGTAGGGAGGGGAAAGAAGTAAAATGAAAGGAAAGCCTACAATGTTATTTTTTTAGTTAAATAAGACTATTAACATTTTTATAATAAACTTTTTTATTTGCTAAGCACTTTCCCACCTGGGTGCTAAGTTGTTTAAAGTTTTTTTTGTTTTTTTTAAATATTTTTTTTGTAACTTTCCAGATCCCCAAGACATACACTGTTGGAAAGGTTAGGCGATTACCTTCCCAGCGGTGGGTCTTGGGGGTCTGTAGCTGCCTAGATGCCTCAGATACAGGCTTCTAAGCAGAATGCCCCCTTTTCCTATTTTTACATTGTTATTTTTAAATAAAGTTGTGCGGTGACGTCATTGTGCATGACGTCACCGCGCATAACGTGAAGCCCCGGCGATGCCTGTCACTATACAGGACCGATCGCCGGGGTAGGAGCGGGTGGGAGCCCCCAGATCTCCCTCAAGGTGAGCGAGTGCTAGCGACGGCTCTGAGCCATCGTTGGCACCAGAGTGGGAAACTCTACGACGGCTCAGAGCCGTCGTTAGCACTGAAAGGATTAAAGGGACAGTAAAGGCAAAATTAAATGTTCATGATTCAGATAGAGTATGCAATTTTAAACAACTTTCCAATTTACGTGTTATCACATTTGCTTTGTTCTCTTGGTATCTTTTATTGAAGAGTAAAACTAGGTAGGCTGATAAGAGCTCAGGAGTTTGCACGTGTTGTTAGTACTTTATGGCAGCAGTGTTTTGCAACATTATTTGTAACTTTGTTACTCAATGTTGAAAGAAATCCAATGTTATGAGAACCTAAAAACAGGGCTGAATATTTAAGTTTGGGAAATTAAACTAAAGCTATTACAATGCAGCTATAAAATGTGCAAATTTATATGTATTTTTATATGTATGTAAAAAAATCTTTTTACAGCAGCAGTGAATAAGATGGGAGATAAACAGCAATTAAAGGGACAGCCTACACCCTGGTCATCTTAAAGTCTTACCTTAGATTAAGCTGCAAATAGCCGCCTGCATCCCGTTCTATATATAATACAGCAATCTAAACAACAAGGGAATTCAGCTCTTGAAACATGCATCAAGAATATGATTTATCCATCATAAATATTTAAAATGTTTTTGGTGCGGCATTAAAAAAAATAGTCTGCATGAATTTATATTAAAAGGACATAATACTCGTATGCTAAATCACTTGAAAGTGATGCAGCATAACTGTAAAAAGCTGACAAGAAAATATCACCTGAGCATCTCTCTGTAAAAAAGGAAGATATTTTACCTCAAATTTCCAAAGTATTCACACCCCACTTTAAAGAGACATTAAGCAGCCAGTCAGGATGCTTGTCCCAGGACAAGCCAGGGAGTGTGCATCTGTCATGTGCAGGTACAGTCATGTTATTTTCCTATTTTCCTATTCCGTTTAAGTAAGTTCTATAAAATCTCCTGAGATTTCAGTAAAATTTCATGAGGTCACAGCAAAGGCAAAGCATTACCTCAGCATGGCTGATGCTGATTTGCTATTGTATTTTTTTTAACTTGCAGCTGGACAGCAGCTGAGGTATAACTGTTTACACAGCACTTACTCTGGTGAGCTGAAGACATTTTGATGTAAAATATCCTTTTTTTTTACATAGAGATGTTCAGGTGATATTTTCTAGTCAGCTTTTTACAGCTATGCTGCATCTCTTTCATGTGCTTTAACATTTTGTATCATGTCCCTTTAATATTGCTTTTTTTCTTCTTGTCTTTTTACTACAGTCTCTTTCCATATTACCTGTTTATTATATAATTATAGTTATCACAACAAAGAGGTTAGATATAATTAAAAAGAATTATGTGCTTAAAACGCTTAATTATTATTCTATAATTATAACATTTTGTTAATACCTGGGACGAACCCAAGCTTGCCTGTAAACAAGGGAATAAATTAATCACTCGGACAAATGAAGGTTCTTGCTCAGCGATAGCTAAGATTATCAGTAAAGTTTTGGTGACTGTGGGTTGTTCAGCAAGCACTTTATCTCTAGACAAACATTATAGCAGCTGATCATCTACTACAGTTTTCTCAAGTACCCCTAGCAGACCAGGTTTTCATGATATCTGGACCAGAGCACAGGTACACTTTTTAAAGGTTATTGCTTAAATTGTGTTCGAGTTAAATTAAAGGGACATGAAACTCAAAAATAAACTTTTATGATTCACATAGCACATGTAATTTTAAAAGTTTTCAATTTAATTCCATTATCAAATTTACTTAAATCTCTTCGTATTCTTTGTTGAAAAGCATACCTGCTCAGCCGAAACAATGCACTGCTGGGAGCTAGCTGGTGATTGATGGCTACAAACATATGATTCTTGTCATTGTGTCACCAGATGTGTTCAGCTAGGTCCCAGTAGTACATTGCTGCGCTGTAGCTGACTTTATCTATGTGTTTAACACCATAGCAAGGGTCAAACATATAGTTCTACACAAGCAATAGTTGAGCGTGTGCAATTTATACAGGTATGTACCATCTCTGTCAAATGCTGGATGGTTCCCATGTTCCTACTTGCTCCAAATATAGAGCTGGCCCTGGGTAAAGAGGTTACACCAATTAATATGCAAGCAGCAGTGCCATAAAAACATGCTTTAACACGGAGCATTTTCCTTTTGCAATTGTTTGTCCCTTATTTAAGGGATATGGAAGCCAAACATATTTTCTTTCATGATTTAGACAGAACATATAACTTTTTAAAAGTTTCCAATTTACTTCTATTATCAAATATGTTTTGTTTCCATGGTATTTCTTCCTAAAATATGGTGAGTCCACGGGTTCATCTTAATTACTGTTGGGAATATCACTCCTGGCCAGCAGGAGGAGGCAAAGAGCACCACAGATAAACTATTAAGTATCACTCCCTTACCCACAACCCCCAGTCATTCTCTTTGCCTCTGATGCATGGAGGTGGTGAAGGTTTTGGTGTCTAAAGAATATTGGATTTATTTCACTTCAATCAAGAGTTTGTTATTTTAAAAGCAGAGTAGTACTCTGATCTTTCCCCCTTTTTTTTAAAGGATGGGTCTAGCCGTACTTCACCTCAGTCTTCTCAGTAGGGCAGTGGTGGCTTTAAAGCAGTTAGGAACTTGTAAGGTGGGCCTTGCTGCGTTTTCCTAACATCTTGCTGCCCATGGTATAGAAAGCCAGAGTAGTTGTCTCTGATCTTTCTTTTTCTACAGGCTTTCTGTGAGGAGATGTGTCCTTCCATGCCTTGTGAGCTGTCCTCCTGCTGGACGGCTAGATGCAGGTAAGTGCAATTTGTCTTCTAGGTAACGAGATTTGCACTTCAGAGTTCAGAATAAATTTCTCTGCTTTTTATTCGGACTTCAAGAATCCTTAGTAGGATTTATTACAGGCAGTATGCAGGCACTTTATAGATTGTGACTGGAGACTTGAGTTTGTTCCTTTTATGTGTATGAAAGGATTAACTAATTTATTTGGCTCATTTAATATCACTTAATTTTATTTTATTGAAATATTTTGTTATTTGATGTTTGTTTTGGGAATTACCTCTGTGGTTCATGGGGTTATATATCTATCTGAGACTTTATTGTGGATACAGATTGTTAGGGTAACTATGGTTCTAAGAGTGTTACTGTAGTCAGAATGAGTTAAGGGCACATTAGGTTAATCTGCCATAATTTAATTAATTCAGTTAGGAGCCCGCCGTTAATAGAGCTGCGCCTTTTCCTTGGATTAATCTACCATTTATCTGGAGACCGGTGTTGTATTTATTATCTAATATCTCCGCTGTTTATTTTCCTCTAGTAATTTATTTAGGCAGAATGAAGCGCGGTGAATGCGCGCTTCATTTCCATGCCGTTTTTTCTTGCTCCCGCCTCCTCCTTCCCCTTTGGGAATCAGAGAGGCGCCATTTTTTTTTTAACTCCGCCTAGTTCTCAGACTGGAACAGAGCGACGTTCTTAGGCTACAATGTCAGTGAATTTAGAGACTCAGTTTTGTCTTTTCTCTCACTCGTTTAAGTAACTACTTGCAAATGGTGCATATTGATACGTGTTCCTGGTGAACACGTTCTTGCTAATTACTTATATGTGTACATGACATGTTAATCCTTACGTTAAGGATGTATTACCTTTATGAGGAATTTTCACAGCCTAGTTGTATAGTTTGCTGGCTCTTGTGGACTTATGGTGTTTGTGTAAACATTGATGTCCTTATTATTGGATTCAACATTTTTATAATAAAGATGTTCCTTCTGGATGTGCCTATCCATGCTAAAGAATTGTGGACCAATTGTTCTGTTTAAACATTTCTGTCCCCCTTATTTTAGATGTATTTTTCAGATTAAAGGATGTCCTTGTTTTGGAGCCTCCATGTCCTCTGACATTTTGTTTAGACAGTTTTATAAATGTCTGTGCATTTTTGTGATACGGATAGATGTTGCACTCTGAGCCTCATGACTCCCAGGATGATGCTGTTTAGACATAGACACAGCTTTCTTTTTAAATGTCCCAAGCCTTTATGGCGTCACATGCAGTGCCCTGCAGTTCCTCTCAATCTCTGGAGGAGTGTTATTTGCCTGCAAAATTTGCAGCTCAGGTATTCTCTTATCTGCCTTTCCTTTTCTACAGGGTAAACTCAAATGGACACAAGATTCAGACGGTAAGGTGTCTGTTCTGCATTCTGCTACACAGGTTTTCTTTCTCCCGAGTATGGTTAGGAGGAGTCGCCAGTAGTTTCTGAGGGCGAAATCTCAGATTCAGACAGTATAATTCCTCCTCTGATGCTGAAGTCACCACCTTCAGATGTATGCTGGAACACCTCTTGTATCTTTTGGAGGTTTTAGCTACTGAACGATACAGATACTTTGTCGTTGTCAATACTTAGAAGTTTATTACATTTTCTAAGATGTTACTTCCTTTGAGGGAGTGTTATTGACGTGCTATGAATTTTTTTTCCTGTAACTGACTTCATTATAATGCACGGTGCCTTAAGTAGAAGAGAGCATTACTTCTTTGGCTCAGAGAACTTCGATCCCTATGGAGGATAGTTGCTCCTTTGCAGATAAATGGTTAAGAAACTGGAGGTTGTTGATCATCTGGAGCGATGCTTTGTCTACTTAACTGTACTTGTGGCTTAGTGGTACAGTCTAGCCTTTATAACACTGCAGAGGCAGGTTCAATACTCATCGGACCAAGACAAGATATTTTTTAATTTTTCCTCCAAATTAAGCTTCTGGTGATTCCTTACAAGGGTGAGACCTTGTTTAGACCGAGTCTGGCAGTCTTAACAGCTGTCTTTCGGGTGGAGAAAAATTAATTTTTCTAGATTATATGCTGACCAGATTAAAGAAAAGTGATCTTGAAATGTGTGCAGGATCTCTCATTCCTGGGAGTGATTGTTCTAGTCTCATCTCAGGTACAGGGCCTCAGGTTTTTTTCTCAAACCTAATTGTGGTTCTCGAATTAGAAGGGATTTTCCATCCCATTCTTGACTAGGAATGTCTAATCTATTCTCTCAGTGTTCCATCCTTCATTATGGAGACTATTTGCACTTTTCTTCCTTTAGGGCAGGAAAGTCCATTCATGACAGCCATAGATCTAAGGGTCTACTCTGAATGTACCTGATCCCGTCTGATCTATGTAGTCTAGCAGAGTCAGGCAATGTCCGTACCTGGATGGGAGTCCGCTTGGGAACACCGCGTGCAGTAGATGCGTACCTTCATGTTCCGCTCACAGGGATCATCACAAAATTCTGAGTTTTGCCTTACTAGACAACATTTTTTCAAGTGGCCCGTCCATTTGGACTTGACACAGCTCCCAGAATATCTCAAAGGTTATGGGGACATTCTGGGCTGTGATCCGGTCAAGGGGCATTGCGGTGGCTCCCGATCTGAACGATATTTTAGTTCACAAGCCATCTTTTCCTCAAGCAGAATCTCATACGGAGATGCTGTTGTCTTTTCTTCGATCTCACGAATGGAAAGTGTATTTGGAGAAAAGCTCCCTGGTTCCAGCTATAAGAGTAGTTTTCCTAGGGACATCAATGGATTCCCTTCTGATGAAGATTGTTCTGTCTGAAGTCAGAATAGCAAAGATTATTTCCTCCTGCCAGTCACTTCAGACTGCTGTACATCCTTCAGTAGCATAATGTATGGAAGTAATTGGTCTGATGGTGGACATCGTCCCCTTTGCTCGATTTCATCTGAGAGCTCTGCAGTTGCGCATGCTCAGACAATGGAATGGAGATTATGCGGATCTGTCTCAAAAGATAGTTCTAGTTCAGGAGACGAAATACTCTCTCCCATGGTGGATCTCTCAGGAGCTCCTTTCTCAGTGCATTTGCTTTCGGATTCCTTCCTGGGTGATTGTGACCTCGGATGCCATCCTGTTGGGCTGGGGAGCAGTATGGGACTCCTTAAGGGTGCAGGGAATTGGTCTAGGGAGGAGTCCGCTCTCCCTATCACCATTCTGGAGCTGAGGGCTATTTACATCGCTCTGATGGCCTGGCCTCAACCGTTTTTGGCCCAGTTCATCAGATTCCAGTCGAACAACATAACTTCAGTGGCTTACATCAACCACCAGGGAGGAACTAGGAGTTCCCTAGCCAGGAAGGAGGTGGCTCGGATCATATAGTGTGTGGAAGCTCACAGTTGCTGTCTCTCTGCCTTTCACAGTCCAGGAGTGGACAACTGGGAAGCGGAATTCCTGAGCAGGCAGACTTTTCATCCCGGGGGGTGGGAACTCCATCCGGAGGTGTTCTCCAGGTTAACTTCCAAATAGGGGGGTACCGGAGTTGAATCTGATGGCGTCTTGACAAAACGCCAAGCTTCCAAAGTACAGCTCCAGGTCAAGGGATCCTCAGGCTTCCTGATGAGTTGGCTGTACCTTGGCACTTCGGGTTGGCTTGCCTATTCCCTCCATTTGCTATACTTCTACGAGTAATTGCTTGTATCAAACAGGAGACAGGTTAATGATTCTAATTGCTTGGCCTCAAAGGATTTGGTATGCGGATTTAGTGGAGATGTCGTCTACCTCCATAGAGACCGCCCTTGAGGAAGGGCCTTCTATTTCAGGGTCCCTCCCTTCATCCAAATCTCATTTCTCTGAAGCTGACTACTTGGAGATTGCACGCTTGATTCTGTCTAAGCGTGGGTTCTCTGAGTCGGTCATTGAGACCATGATTCAAGCACGTAAGCCTGTTACTCTAAATATTTACCATAAGATATGCTGGAAATATCTTTATTGGTGTGAATCCAAGGGCTACTCTTGGAGTAGGATTAGGATTCAAAGAATCTTGTTTTTTATCCATGTTAAATAAACGTTTGGGTCTAGAGTATCCTTTAGCACTCTAAAGGGTCAAATTTCGGCCTTATCTGTTTTGATACATAAACGTTTGGCAGATGTTCCAGATGTTCAAGCATTTTTTTTCAGAATCAGGCCTGTGTTGAAAACTTGTTGCTTCAACTTGGAGCCTTAATCTTGTTCTAAGATTTTTGCAGAAGGCTCCGTTGGAGCCAATACATTCCGTAGACATTAACTTGTTATCTTGGAAGAATTTATTTCTTTTGGCTATTTCCTCTGCATGGATAGTTTCTGAACTCTCAGCTTTGCAGTTTGATTCTCCTTATCTTATTTTTCATGCGGATTAGGCGGTTCTTTGTACTAAGTTAGGTTTCCTTCCTAAGGTGTTTTCAATTAGAAATATTAATCAGGAGATTGTTGTGCCATCTCTGTGTCCGAAGCCTTCATCGGTGAAAGAACGTCCGTTATACATTTTGGATGTGGTTCGTGTTCTTAAATTATTTTGGGAGGCGATTAAGGACTTTCACAAGTCTTCTGCTTTTTGTTGTTTTTCTGGGAGACGTAGAGGTCAGAAAGCTTCTGCTTCTACTCTTTTTTTTTGGTTGCGATGTGTGATTCATCTAGTATATGAGCTGGGAAGCAACCTCCAGAGAGAATTACGACTCATTCCACCAGGACTGTTGTCTTTTCTTGGGTTTTTAAAGAATGAAGCTTCCATGCAGCAAATTTGCAAGGCAGCAACTTGGTCTTCTTTACATACTCTTTGCCTCCTCCTGCTGGCCAGGAGTGATATTCCAAACAGTAATTAAGCTGTGCCCGTGGACTCACCATATCTTGAAG
>CAJPDP010059048.1:0-16542 GCA_905336975.1 Bombina variegata variegata
ATATATATATATATGTTTATATGTGTGTACATATGTATTTACAGACATATATACACATATAAAAGCATAAATACATTTATACACACATATATACATATATATAAGTGCATTGGAGCCCTTTGCTGTTAAGTAGCTGAAAAAATGTAAAATCCTATTTATGCAATATTATTTTTTTTAATAAAGTTTAACTATGTATTTACTGTAAATATTCAACATTATAATGTTCTTCTCACACAAGGGAATATGTTCTAAGTACTTTTAAATAGATATTCATAACTATATCTGTATATATATATGTAATAATCTCTCTATATATATAGGTATAGATATATATTTTACCAAAATACCATCAGATATACTGTATGTAAAAATATGTATTTATGAATAAATAGAACATATTCTTGTGAAGAACAATGGAATGTGAAATAATCTTATTTCATGTCCGGTTAGTGCACTTGAGAAAATGCGATTAGGTTTATGCGGGAGTAAGGTGTTGGGTTTTTTTTTCCACTTTTCGCGCTCCATTGAAGTCTATGGGGGGATATGTTAACATGATCACTATATTGTAACTGGCTATTTGTGTGCCTCGGTTAGTGCACAATCGAAAACTTTTTACTTTCAACTTGCAATATACACATTATCCAACGTGTGCACAAAATCTATCCCTAAACATTGTGTATAATACCTTTTTAACTTATAATTTACTGCAAATCAATAAGTAATCAGTAAGACAAGTAAGATAATATAAATATATATATATATATATATATATATATATATATATATATATATATATATATGCTATTTTCTGTGTTAAATTGTATAGTGGTACAGAAATGACTAGATGACTTTGTTACGAAATTTAAAAATATATTATTCACTCAGTAGTGACTAACTAAATTACCTTATGAAATAACCTTGTCAAAATGATGATAGTTTTGTACCGCAAACATTACTACATTTCCTAGAATCTGTACCATACTGACTTTTCCGAAAGGATGGAATTTTCCCCAAAAAATTATGGTGTCTATCTTTCTGTGTCTTAATGGTTCATAAAATAATGTCAGGTTGTTAAAAAAAATAACAACTTTGAACCAAGGAAAATAGCTTAAATATTACCAGACAAATATTAAAGTAGTGAATTTAAGACTGACAGCCAAGAAAATGTCAGATTCACGATTCAGACTATACATTGTATGTGAATATCTCTCACCAGCTATTTGTGGAAACTGCTATGTTGTATATCTCATCTTTATGGCTTCTGCAATGAGTAAGTCTTCTGTGAACAAAAGCTAAACACTGTTCCTATAGGAAACAAAATAGAAATGTCTGTAAATATTTATTCATTTCAGTACAAATGGTCCTGTGGGGATAGTGCAGTATATTATAAGCAATATATGATTTTTTCTTCTAGAGAAAATGTTTCCAAGTATTGTAGAGCATGGGTTTCTCAATATGATGTCTGGAATCCTATTCAATGCAATGGAAATAAATAAAGATGGTTTGTCTATGCTCTTAGTTACTTCTCTCTGAAGTTCTGAATAGTGAATTCAATTTATCTGTCATACTCATAAAATACAGGCACTCATAGCTAAAGACACTGCAGACCACACATGGAAAAATGTGCTGAATTCAGAATTAAAGAGACAAATTAGATATCTGTGAGGATAATTTCTTTTACACTAAAAACAAAATGTATGTTTATCTGTTAAATTATTTTCTTTCGGAATGAAGATGGTCCACAGTCCTCCATAACATATGGGATATATTTTCCACCACCAGGAGAAGGTCAAGACCCCATATCAGAGCTTAAAATCCCTCCTATCTCTCTCTTAGTTTAACGTATAGCTGAATAGAGATTAGGAGATGTATAGAAAGGAAAGAGAGAGCAGGGTCTGTAGAGGTGTCATTAGAACTGTCGCCCAAAAATCGAAACGGGTAGGGCCTTTGGACCGTCATCATTCTGAAAGTAAAGGATTTATAAGGTAAGCATACATTTTGTTTCTTTGTGATGGTCCACAGTCCTCCATAACATATGGGATCAATACCCAAGCAGATGGTCTATGTTATGGAAAGGGTGGGACAATTTTTCTGGCAGTTAATATTTAGCCGATACCGCAGCCAAGAGGACTTTCCTGCCAAAAGTACTTTTGAAGATGCAAAAACATAAAAATTATAACATTTGGAAAAACTATGCAGAGAAGACCATGGGGCATATTTATCAAGCTCTGTACAGACCGCTGCTCCATAACCTGTCCGCCTGCTCTGAGGCGGCAGACAGAAATCAACCCAATAGAATACGAATGGGTTGATTGACACCCCCTGCTAGCGGCCGATTGGTCGAGAATCTGCAGGGGGGGCATTGCACCTGTAGTTCACAAGAACTGCTGGTGCAATGATAAATGCTGAGAGCGTATGCTGTCAGCATTTATCGATGTGCAGCGCTATATCAGATCATGTCCGCTCTCACAATCATAAATATGCCCCCATGTGTCAGCTTTGCAAATCTGCTCCATAGTTGCATAATTTTTAAAAGCCCACAATTTTACAACTGCTCTTGTAGAAAAAGCTGTTATACGCTTTGGAGGTGACTTTCCTGCCACCAAGAAAGCCTTGTGAATCACTTGTTTAAGCCAAGAAGCAAACACTGCCTTAATAGCTTCTTGACCTTTACTGTAACAATCACTCCCTAGAGTTAGAAGGATCTGGACACAATGAAGGAATAACAATTTCTTAATTGATATTTTCCGTAGAAACTACCTTAGGAAGGAAATCATTTTTGATACAAGGGTACAGTCTTATCCTTTAAAATGGAGAATCACAAGACAGTGCTGACAATTCAGAAACTCTTTTTGGAGAAGAGATTGCTAACAGGAAAAGCAATTTCCAACTTGGGTGGAGAAATAGATTTTACAACTGGCCTAATTTGAACTAACACCTGGACAACAGTCTGAACATTAGGAAGTTTAGCTAACTTCCTATGAAAAAGAATAGATAAAGTAGAAATTTGACCTTTCAGGAAATGAACGGACAAACCCTTGTCTAGGTCATCCTGCAAAAATGGAAGGATTCTAGGAATCCTAAAGAAATACCAAGAAAACCATTTGGAAGAGCACCACACAAAATAGGCCTTCCAAAACTTGTGATAAATCTTTTGCATCACAGGCTTTTTAGCCTGTTTCATAGTTTCAATGAGCAAATCTGAGAAACCTCTATGTCTCAAAACTAATTATTCAACCTCCACGTCATTACATTTAGAGATTTGAGATCCTGATGTAAAAAAAAGACCTTGAGGGGGGGGACTTCCGGGTGGCGGCCATCTTAGTGGTCGTACTGAGCTTCAGCTCCTTCAGCTCTCTTTAAATATCACTAATTTTGAGTTCCAGAAGCAAATATAACCTTACCAAAATAGTGAAGAAATCTAGCTGCTGGCGTCCTAAGCTGAGATTTATAGGGTCTTAGATTGCGACGTGGCATGAAAGCCCTCAGTACCGGACTATTATTCTTGAGGCCTTCTCCTATACTTGGAGCCTTAACATCGTCCCCAATCTCACTGTGCCTGAGTGCACAGCTTTCCATCTATAACTAGTTCTATTGAGCTACCAACTTAATCTACCTCACAAAACAGAGGGAATCATCTACCTAAATAAACCCACTGCACAGTGCCTCCACAGCGTTCTACCTAGTCTGTTCACTGAAAATGGAGGGCCTGAGAAGATGGGAATCCCAAATGACCCGGCATATAGAAGATTACGTTTGGGCCTTGGAGAGAGATCTATGTGGCCTGCTTACGAATGCCCTAAACACCGATCTAGCAAGGGTGGAATCTAAAAACCAGCCTAATAGGGAACCGGATGATGATCTTATACCTAGCATGGCGGGGGCTAACGACATAGAGAGGCTCTCAACACCAGCAGCCCTAAGAATCCCAAAACAGCCGCTCCTAACACACCTCCGCTTATCTTGGAACTCCAGACGGAGAGACCTACCGCCCCAGGGGCCATGTCCGGCACTGTGGAGAGGGGCGCGGCACATGAACGAAGCACAGCTACACCTGGGCCCTGGGTGGATGCTGCATCTGCCCCAAACGAGGATAGGAGTCCCAACCACGTACCTGGAGACAAAGCAGCAGCTGCTGGGGGGCAGCGGAATAGTAGCGGATCCATGAGGCTAGAGCGGTCGCACCTGAGGAGGAGGTTCGTTCTGGCCCATACGTTTCTAGCCTCGGTTACACCTAGAGACAGGGTGAGAGAGGAAATTCGCTCCATCTCTGACATCCGGAGATACCTGCAAACAAGAGCTGACTCCGATACAGGGACAGTGTATCCTCCTCCCACTAGTTTCAAAATGCCAGAAAATGATCGCCATGGTGAGGGGTAATAATGGTATGAAAACCAGGACTGTCTTGTTTTTAGTATAATGCCACACTGGCCCAGAGGGCAGTCATAAAACTTCCACCAATGTTTGCATCAGTTTTAGCTAAGGTGAAAAACGGCCCCCTCCTGTTATGCTCCCAAAACCACGGGGAAATATATTCAGGCTGAAGGAACATTGACTTCATGACGATAATGTATCTGAGACACAGTCGATGTTTACACACTATTTGCATTATTACTAAGTAATATCTTTCTCAGGTCTGGGATTGGTGTGCCTGTCAATAGTTAAGTTATTTATATTTAAAGTTCTTCTCGCCTTAGATTGCTATGTTTTGTAGCACGGTGATTTTATGTAGAGACTTTTCTACCCTTATTCAATAAACTTAGGTTATTAGTATATTATTACTATAGGCAAGGGAATTAATGTATACCAGATAGCCACTAGCATCACATAAATGCCTGCCATTTTTGTAATGAATATGAAAGCTACTGGGAGTTCTTGATGTTTTGGGCTTCTATGTTTCTATCATGGGTATATGCGTATAGTATAGTAACTATTAGCCCCACCCAGGGAATTTGAATTTGGACTGTATTTTATTATCCTAGACAAGGTACCCCATGTATTCCTGATTTCTACCCATATTGCATAATTACTAGCCTTTTTGCAGGGAATATGCTCTTATGTAACTTATCACCTAGATGTCTGTTAGCTACAGGCATCCAGCACCCTACCTGGACCCTGTAGCTCTGTCCGGCTATTTTAGCGAGAGGCTGCACAACATCTTAGTAAAATACTACACTGAATGCTTTCATTATCTACAGCATCCAGTTAGGCTATTATTATAAGGTGCTTGAGCCAACATCTTACTCAGACATCCAAATTGCTAGTTTAA
Source organism: Bombina variegata variegata (assembly GCA_905336975.1). Classification (NCBI taxonomy): domain Eukaryota; kingdom Metazoa; phylum Chordata; class Amphibia; order Anura; family Bombinatoridae; genus Bombina; species Bombina variegata. The sequence goes on from CAJPDP010059048.1 coordinate 5,270, forward strand.
TCCCTCCAAAGAAGTTATACACACCCTATGTAATCCCCTCTAGTACTATAGTTCCATGCCGAATGCAGATGTGGGTGAGATTGCATCTAATATAGCTCTGTCATCTAATATTTACATTATTACCAAAAGACATTAGCTTATATGTCTGGCAAATCCTTCTATTGATCCACCCTATTTTCATAAAACCTCCTCTCAACACAGAGAAGCCCTGAAATCTAATATTTGAGACCCTAATACCTAATGTTTATGGGGCAGAGTTAATTATATATATATATATATATATAAATAAAAAAATAGTTACATGGAGATAAACTCATAGTGTCTTTATTCACTATATGCATTTACTATTTAAGCCTACTTTTAGCCCATCTGAGTTTGTATTACATAACCTTGTAGATGGTTCCCATATCATTGTTTATACTAGACTATTTAATTAAGTTTGACTTTCGCCGACTACTACTAAAGTCTATGTTTTAATATATATATATATAAAAAAAAGAGAGGCCTAGAGAACTAAAAGAGATATCCTGTATTGGCAATAAGCCTCTAGGTATTGCCCACTCAGTGTAGAGGTCCAAAAATGGCCTCATATCATTTTGGTGGTGCATGGAAAGATAGGCATCCATTTTACTTTGTCAGTCTTCTCCTCCCAAGTATTCACTTTGAAATTGTAAACTACCTTGTAATATGTTATAACTTGCTAATATTTCCATATGTCTTATTATGTAACACTGACTTATTTTTCATGTATGCCTTATTTCAAACCTCTAATAAAAAAAAAAAAAAAAAAAAAACACACCAGATAGCTTAAATAGAGAGTGGGATATGAGCTATTTTGTAGAATAAGCTAATTTTCAGATATATACTTGGATTTCAATTTGTAATTATATATTCTTTTTGATTATTAATGGGTATAGACTAGGGAATATGGATGCATATATAAACATTTAATGTGTTAATATATAAGGTTCCAGAATATTGGATGATATAAGTACAGTGTAAAAACTCATCATGTTATTGCAATATTTGATTCTAATATATATATTTGCAAATTATTAACCTGTTTTTTAACTGTACTTACCTTTAAGTACTATTGCGAATATATTTTTTGTCTTCGTTGATATTGGAATCCACTAGGAATCTTGTCATACTTTTGATATTTAGTAATCTAGTTGTATCTGTCTTTTTGTACTACTTTATGTGTTCTACTCTTTTATATATCCATAAGTAGAATTACATTGTAACTTCATAGCAAACATAGTTGTATCTTTCTGTCAGCTATCTCTCATTTAAACTCTTTATAATCTAATGAATGGATTATGTGGTTTATATATTATTCCAGTTAAGATTGACTGTTTTGAAAACATAATTCATGCTGTTTGGTCAACTTTTTATCATGTTTAATATTTTGTATGATATTGGGTCTTTTTTTTTTTTTTTTTGGAGTTTTATAAAACCTTTATTTGTAATTTTGTTACAAACAAAATAGTCACAAACACAACTCACCAATGCAGAAATCTTGTACATTCGCCAAAGCTGGCATAGTCCTTTTAAATGTCTCTACAATACAATGTTGGATTAAACAGTAAAGCATGAACTTTAGTTCCTGGTCTTCTATAATGTGACCATTGGCAGTGTCTTTCAAAACCACAAACTCAAATTTTGTGTTATAAACAAAATAGTCATAAACACGTCTCACCAATGCAGAAATCTTGTACCTTCGCCAAAGCTGGCATAGTCCTTTTAAATGTCTCTACAACACAATGGTGGATTAAACAATAAAGCATGAACTCTAGTTCCTGGTCTTCTATAATATGACCATTGGCAGTGTCTTTCAAAATTACAAACTCAAAACATTTACAATTCAACATTAAAATAAAAACTAACACAATCCTTGTTGCTAATACACTTTAAGATGGATTATTCAATATGGCCCAGGGTTTAATCGTACTTCTTATCTCATGCCTCATGTCTCAGGTGGTTTTTCTATCTCATATAAAATAACAGCATCTGTTCCTCATATATCTTAATGAAAAGCTGGTAAGCAAGAAATGAATTCAAGAAATGAATTCACTGGAGATTACATATGCCCTTTAGGTTAATATTTTGGTAGACCTATGAATTTAATCTATACTGTTCCCATAAAAACACAATATTGTGATAGACATTCAATCTACCAGTAATGTAAAAGAAGTATCTTTCCATTTTAATAAGAAACTCCACTTGTTCGATCCAGTTATCTATTGTTGGGATATATGGAGATTTCCAATGCCTTGGAATTAGTTTTTTGGCGGCATTGATCATCATCTGGGTTAAAGCACGTCTCAATTTACAGGTGATATTAGATAAGTCATTAAAAATTACCAACATTGGGGATGGCTCTAAGGCTAGGCCTATAACCTTTCCAATTTCTATATATACAGCTTTCCAATACGGGCGCAGTATATCACAGTCCCACCAAATGTGGAACATGGTACCCACCTGGCCGCATCCTCTCCAGCATCTGTTATTCGCACTCTTAAACATGTACTTTAATCTATTGGGGGTCAGGTACCATCTCAACAAAACTTTTAGGTTAGTTTCCATACAGGAGGATGAGTGTGAGGATTTTGATGTAGAGGAAGACCACTGTTTCCATTGTTTTGAAGTTATCTGTATATTCATTCTGTCTCCCATTTCCGTACATAAGTGGGTCTAGTCGGGAGATGTGCATCTCTAATACACTTGTATATTTTAGATATTGTACCCGTCCCTTTTTGATCATTACCTGCACATAGCAGCTCAAAGGCAGTTAGTGGGCGTAGAAAGTCTGTCCTACATTTGTGCGTATATATATATAGTGTCTAACCTGATGTCAAGTGAGCCAAGAGGAGAAGCAACTATAACCCTGCTCCTGCAGGGTCCGTCCATCTAGCATTTTACCATCCTGCACTAAATTACTAATTGGAATTAAATCATTAAGCGTACTTATTACTCTGACCCTCCACCCCATGTCAACTTTATCTTTTCCCAGTTCCTTGTTGTGTATTAATGTTGTCAGTAGGGACCAAGGTGTAGAGATTTTAGTAAATTTATTCCTATAGGTTGACCAGACAGACCATGTCTCATGGAGAATAGTATATAGCCTATTCGTAGTTATCAACATAGTACTAGTCTGCGGTGTCCAGCATAGTCCGCCCATATGTGGTATATTCAATAGCTGTCCCTCTAGTTGGACCAATTTTTTATAAGAAGATTTATTTTGATGGCACCAGTCCACTATTCTGCCTAATGATATGGCCACCTTGTACCAGTGTAGGTTAGGTACTCCCAATCCACCTCCCTCTCTAGGAGCATACAAAACATTTTGGGATACCCTAGGGGGCCTTCTCTGCCATATGTATGAGTTCAATATTGTCTGTAGTTTATGGATCTCTCTATTAACACCTCCCATAGGCAGGGCTTGGAAAAGATATAGAGCCTTTGGTAGTAGCATCATCTTTGCAGCCGAAATCCTGCCCAACCATGATATATTTTGTTTAGGTAGCCATCTAGAGGTTAAAGATTGAAATTCGGTTATAAGCCTCCCATAATTAAATTTACGCAGATTAGTCTCATTTGAGGTCAGATAGATACCTAGATATTTTAATGACGTCAGATTAATAATATAAGGGTTATCAATTCTGACATCATTTAATAAGTCTGCTGAAAAGTTAATAGGGTATATTAATGACTTAGAAGGGTTAACCAAGAAATCAGAAACTGAGTTATAATATGCCAATTCCTTCTGAGCCCCTCTCAGGGATTCTACTGGGTTGGACAATGTCATCAAGATGTCATCGGCGAACATAGCTAATTTGTAAGAAGTTTTATGGATCTCTATACCCCTTATATTAGGGTTATCACAGATCTTGGCTGCCAATGGTTCTAAGGATAATACAAACAATAGTGGGGATAAAGGGCAGCCCTGTTTGGTCCCATTGCGTATCTCAAAGGCATCCGACAGCAGACCATTGATCTTAACTTGTGCAGATGGGTTGGCATATAAAGCCAAAATTTGGGAGATAAATTTAGAGGGAAATCCGAATTTGATTAGCGTGGAATGTAAGAAGGTCCAGTCTAGTCTGTTGAATGCCTTTTCCGCATCTGTTGAAAGAAAGACAGCTGGGCTTTTAGAAATTTTAATCTGATCTAATAGAGTAATAACCTTGCCCACATTGTCTCTAGCCTCCCTCCCCGTCACAAATCCCACTTGATCAGCATCAATCAATGTAGGGAGTAGGGCATTCATCCTATTAGCTAGTATTTTGGCGTATAATTTAATGTCTACATTTAGTAGAGAAATAGGCCGAAAGTTAGCTGGTGTCATAGGAGGTTTCCCCGGTTTGGGGATAACCGTTATGTGGGCTTGTAATATGGTGTCTGGGAACCTTCCACTATCTGGTATGGAATTAAATAACTTAACTAGGTATGGGCATAGTTGGGCTTTAAAAGTTTTGTAGTACAAATTAGAGAAGCCATCGGGTCCTGGGGCCTTGTTTGGTTTCAAAACCGAGATTGCCGTAAGAATTTCCTCTATACTTATAGGTAATTCCAGTGCCTGAATCTCCTCTGCAGATAATTTTGGAAGAATAATATCCTCCAGATATTGGGTGCATTTCTCTCTGTGGGCTTCTAAGGGTCTACTGGTATTTATATTGTAAAGTCTATGGTAGTATTCCTGAAAAATCCTAGCAATCTTTACCGTATCCTCTACCTTTGAACTTGAGTTTGTCAGCAATGAGTGTATGTAAGATTTATGTTGCTGTCTTTTAAGGGCCCTGGCTAAATATTTACCTGTCTTATTGCTTTCCCCGTAGAATTTCTGTTGTAGGAAAAAGGCTTTCCTCTGGTACTCAAAATGTAGATGCTCATTTAATAAATTCCTTTTCTCATTAAGAGCTTGTGTGATTATGTCATCTTTGGGGTTAAGTTTTGCTAAATAGTCTAATTCAGTGATCTCTCCTGCTAACTTCAAATATTCCCCCCTATTGGCTCTTTGTTTAGTTGTTTTAATTTTAATAGGTTCCCCTCTTATATACGCCTTGTGTGCTTCCCATAGTATGTCTAATTTAGTTTCTGGAATGGCGTTATTAGAAAAGTATGTGTCCATCTGCTTAGTAAGGTTTTCAACTATTTGGGGGTCTAAAAGTAGGGAATCATCTAGTCTCCAACAGAAGGGGTGAATTGGTGCAGAGGGCCAGCATAGGGAGCACTCCACTAAAGAGTGATCTGACCATGTGGTGTGTTTTATGGCACAATGTTTAATATATGCTAATGCCAGATGGTCTGTTAAAATATAATCTAAACGGGAATAACTCTTGTGTGGAAATGAGAAAAAGGTGTAATCCCTTTTATCAGGATGTATATATCGCCAGGTATCGTGTAAAGTGAGTGTCTTAATAGATTGCCATATTGACTTAGAAACTTTGTGCGGGATGCAGGTAGCGGGGCTCGAGCTGTCTAATAATGGGTCAAGCGGGACATTTAAATCACCCCCAACTACTAACGGTCCCTTGGATATGTTTAGAATTTTCTGAGTTACTTGTTTGAAAAATTTATCTTGGTGTTGGTTCGGTGCGTACAGGTTAACCAGAGTGACCGGTTTGCCATACAACAGACCCACTATACATAAAAACCTGCCCTCCTTATCTTTATCAGTTTGTAGTATCTTGAAAGGAATGGTTCTATGAATAAGGATACTGACTCCGTTAACCTTTTTACATTGGTTGACACTGTGAAAATGTTGGGTATAGTGAGTAGAAAAGTATCTTGGAATACTATTTGATTTGAAGTGGGTTTCCTGCAGGAAAAGGATCTTACCTCCCCTCTTATGCAAATCTTGCAAAGCTATTGTTCTTTTATGTGGGATATTGAATCCTTTAACATTTTGAGTAAATATATGTATATATTGATCATTACCTTTTGTGTTCATCGATATACCTTGGGCAATGCTATATTCTTCACCACCTGAGACAGTCTGAGATCAAAAACATCATGCACGTACCCTGGGCTTAGTAAAAACAACAAAGAGAAAAGTTTAACTTCAACAGACCATTGAAATAGAACCATAATATTCCCAAATCAATGGCTTAGCAATAAAAAAGTTCAAAAAACAAAAAAGGAGGGGGAATTAGCCAAATTAGGCCAAGCTTGAGTACACATAATATTCGTAACAAAAAATACCACTACAAAACAAAAACAAAAAAAAGCAATATGTTGCATTCAAAATTTGAGTCAATCGACTCTTGTTCCTTAAAGCTCAGTTACGCATATTTAAACATATTTAAACAAACATCCACATAACATGTCTAATAAGATCAAGTATATTGAACACCCTGTAAATCTACACATTGGGTCTTATACTCCTTCAGCCTGTCATATATGGGTGTTAAATAAACATTTTCTAACTATGTGAGATCATAGTTAGATGAGATGATAGCACTAAGTCTTATGTTAAACCACATAATTTCATCTAAGTAACTCAACTCATTACTCTATGAAAATATGCTCACTGCCATAGAATGAAACATGGACTCTCCAAGACAACAACATCTAAAACACAATGCCCTTGAGCACTGATTCAAGTAGTCTCCTCTCTTGTGGTGGCAATTTTATTCTGTCTGGGGATGGATTTCTCATTTCTTCGAAAAGCAGCCTTCTGCCACTCCGTTCTCTGCGGGAGTGGGGTCTTTTTGCTGGCATATTTATCTGGGGGTACTCATGAGGTCTCATTAATTCTAAGTGGATCTAGCTGTAGATCTTTAAACACTGAAGGAAAGTCTTCCAGAGATTGGCAAAAAATTCTTCTGCCTTTCCACTGGATTTGTAGATTAAATGGATGACCCCACCTATATGGTATATTTTTTTGATGAAGCCTAGAAGTGGCCACATGTCTCTCCTTTTCTGTAGAGTCCTGGAAGACAGGTCCTCGAACAATTGAAAATTGATTTCTCTGTATTTTATTGGATGTTTTTGTCTCGCCTTTTTCATAATCATCTCCTTGATGGGATAGCTGGTAATTTTAACAATTACATCCCTCGGAGGCTGGCCTTCTGAGGGTTTTGCTCTTAGAGCTCTATGTATTCTGTCAAGGGCAAAGGTAGAATCATCTCCCTCGTCTGTAACGAAGGCAAAAAGTCCTTGGACATAGGTTTTCTAGATCTTGTGCCAAAACCTCTTCAGGGACACCTCTAATCCTTATATTTTGTCGCCGACACCTGTTCTCCAGGTCATCCACTTTGTTTTCTAGTTGCAAAATTGATGAATCTTGCTGTGATATTCTATCTGTGAAGGTATAGAACATCTTATCATGTTGACTTGAATCACCTTCCAGTTTATCTACCCTTTGTCCTATCTCCACCAGGTCTTTTTTCATGTCCGCTATTTCTTCGCGTATACATTGTTTTACCTGTTGTACCAAAGATGTAAAATCTTTCTTGGATGGTAGGGAGTCTAGTAAAGCTTTAGGTATAGTGACCGGTTGCACAGTAGTTTCAGAGTCAGACTCTGAAGATGTAGAGTCGCCCCTCACTCCAGGCTCCATATCTAAATTGGTTGTAATTTGCTGAGGGTCAAGGCTTTTAAAAAACTTATTCACAGAAGGTAATCCACTTACCTTTTTCTTACCAGATTTGTCCCCTTTGGCACCTTTTTTAGGAGACATGTCAGCTGGAGCTCCTAATGTAGGGAAGTATCTCTTTCACCTTAGGCTCCGTTAAAATTAGGTACCGTGTCTCAGATAGCATATACAGAGATAATCAAGTTGGGGTCCTTAGGACATAAGAGTAAACAGCACTGTATTCTAAGCCAAGCCTGAATAAAGGAGCCATAATTCCAGAAATAAGATGTTCAAAAAAGGTTATTTTCAGTCTTTAGTTATAAAATGACTTGCCATGCCATCCCTATTTATCACAGTTTCATATGCATGTTATTTTATCGAAAAGAACTCTGTAACTTCTTATGTTCACTGTTGAAAGGAATAAAGTTGTTTGATAGGAGAGGATTAGGCCTGCACCTTAACTGACACTGCTTCCTAGCTGTGACGCACTGTTTAATTTTTTTCCACAGCGGTCCACACTGTCCATATCTCTCTTTAAAGGAAATAACTCTGCCGAGTAAAACCTAGCCTTAGAAATTGCAGATACCCTTAAGGTTATATATGCTAGTATGGCTTAAATGAGGGCGTCTTTATTAATAGCTATGACACTGGCATTTAGCAGGGGCCCCTGTCACTTGGTGATTCTATTATACAAGTCTTACCGCGCAGAGCCTCTAGATCGTTGTGGCTTCCTGTTACAGGATGTGCTTGCTAGTTGCGGGTCAAGCAGGTCGCCTGGGGCAATCTCTTTAGCCGGTGCACAAGGTAACACCAGTCTACGTAGGCAGGGTCTCTGAAGAGTGGGAACTGGTGTGTGCTGGAGTTTCTGACGATTGCTTGGAGACCTCCGCTGTTAGTCTAGATGTTCTATAAAGTAGCCAAATGCAGTGATGTAGTGAGGTTCTTTTATGACTGTGGTATTGACATATTTTATCCAAGATTTGTCTGGTTATAAGCAGCTTGGCCTTCTTTTAAGCACAGAGCTCACTCTGGTGCAGCCATCTCGGTTGAGCGCTGGCTCCGCCCCCTGATATTGGGTCTTTTTTGAGTGTTCCGTTTTCCGGATCGGCATAGCTTGTTGCTGATTGGTTGCAGTCCCTTCGAAAAGGGCTTATGGTAGATATCTGAGACATCCTATGATTAAGTGCCAATCATGCATGAAACACATAAGGAGACCCTGTCTTTCTTCCTCCTGAATGCTGTGATTCATTTTTAAGATGTGGAACAATACAATTGGAATTTAACTTTTCAAATACCCCATGAGTGCTGCAGTATTATTTCTTGTTTGCTGCTTGTGCACAATGGTGCTCTCACTCGGAATGCAGTGTCGGTGGTAACTCCCCCTAGACAGACTTTTACCATTGTGGCACATGAACTGAACCTGGACCAGTGTTTTTGGGTTGTTTGTATGGTTAGTTACCACCTAGGAGCAGCATTTTTTTAGCCCAGTTGTGCTTTTCACAGAGGTAAAATTTCTTGAAGTTCATCAGTCTGATCCCACCATTTAAGGTCAGTCCAGCATGAAATAGCAGGCAATTCTCCTCTGAAGAAGGAACATTACATCCCCAGATGGTCTTCTGTGGGCCTCGTCAGTGAGGTGCAGCCACATTCCTTTAACCACACTGGGCAAGGAGTCCACGTCTAGTTTCCCCCATCACCCTTAGGGAGACTGCCTCAGGGTCAAAATACAAATGCATACAGAGAGAAGCACTCTAGTAGGAATGAACAACAGTTCAGTAGCTTGTTGTTTCCACCAAGGAGCAGCCTCTTTTAGCCAAGTTCTGCATTTCACAATGGAAAACTTTCCTGAATTATTTCAATCTGATCCCGCAGAGTAAGGTCAGTTCAGCACCAAAATAGCAGGCAATTCTCCTCTGAACATGGAACATGAAAACCCCCAGATGATTGTTTTGGCCTTCAGTGGGCATTGTCAAGTAGGTGAAGCCACATCCTCTAAGCACTGGGCAAGGAGTCCACGTCTGGTTCCCCCAACACCCTTAGGGAGACCTCCCCAGGGTCATATAACAAATGCATACAAACAGGGCCGGCCTTAGGTGTTCAGGCACCCTGTGCAGTCTACTCCCGTGGCGCCCACAACCCCCCACCCCCCACATTCAGGCTAAGATGTATAAATATGCCTGACAAAGCACCCTCCTGATGGACATTTTTTTTCCCTTTAATATAACAATTTTCTTCTAAATGCAAGGAGTTCACTGCGCTCATACTCCAAGCCCTCCACTGCACTTACATATACATATTTTAAATTAAACTTACAATATAACTATCTTTAAATAAATAAAAACTTACCTGTGAAATAAAAAAACATAAGTTTAAACTATAAATTAAACTAACATTACTATTTTAAATAAATAGAAGAAACAAAAAATAAAAAATCCTAACATTACAATATTATAAAATCCTAACACTACGAATAAAAATAAAATAAACTATCATTACAAAAAATAAACACTAACATTCTAAAACAATAAAAACAATCTAAGATTACAAAAAATAATAAATTCAATTATCCAAAATAATACAAATTACACCTAATCCAATAGCCCTATAAAAACAAAAAAGTCCCCCCAAAATTAAAGCACCCCCTAACCTAACAATAAACTACCAATAGCCCTTAAAAGGGTCTTTTGTAGGGCATTGCCCTGAAGCAATCAGCTCTTTTACCTTAACTTACAAAGTCTCCCCTAAAAGTAAAACCCCCCACCCAACCAACCCCTCAAAATAAAAAAAACCTAAGACTAAAAAAAAACTAAGCTACCCATTGCCCCTAAAGGAGAATTTGTATGGGCATTGCCCTTTAAAGGGCATTCAGCTCTTTTACAATTGCCCAAAGCGCTAATCTAAAAAAAAAAATCACCCCAGAAAATGAAAAAAAGAACCCTAACACTAACCCCATTAAATCTACTCACGGTTCATGAAGTCTGGACATCCATCTTCATCCAGGCGGCGAGAAGTCTTCATCCAGGCAGCGACACCTTCATCCATCTTGGGGACGTCGTCTATCTTCATCCCGGCCGTGCAGAGCGGAGCTATCCTGGAGGCCGATCCCATCCTGCGCGGAACGTCCTCTTCATATGGTCACCGCCGTACACTGAAGTTGAATTCAAGGTAGCTGTTTCAAAATGGCGTACCGTGCATTCCTATTGGCTGATTTGATTCTTCAAATTCAAATCAGCCAATAAGATGAGAGCTTCCGAAATCCTATTTGCTGTTCAAAACAGCCAATAGGATGAGAGCTACTGAAATCCTATTGGCTGCTCAAGTCGCTGACTTGCAGGAATGTAAGCTTAGGAGCTGGCCCATTTTTGGTTCAGGACACTGGGTAGCGCTTGATGATTAGTGGCTACGAATTTGTTCTATTAAGGTAGATTATCGGTTTTGCATATACAATCATGGTTGGAAAATCATTCTTTGCAATAACAGTGGCATACTAGGTAGTTAAGGTGTGAATATTATTGTGTATATATAAATATATATTTATATTTTGCAAATCAAATGGAGATTAGAAAGGAATATATGTCTGCTTAAATGCATGTTAAATAAATCCTTACTAACGGCTAGATTACGAGTTTTGCGTTATGAGGGGTGCAGTGCTAACTTGCACATTGCACATTGACTTCTTGCCGCTTGGATGAAG
>CAJPDP010059056.1:0-10121 GCA_905336975.1 Bombina variegata variegata
TGAGAAACAACAGGGGTGAGGTTTTTTAGCCTTAGCTGTCTGGTATCCGTGACAGACACTCTCCACTTTGTGAGCAACAATAACCTCCTCTTTTAATACTAAGTTGGACTAAATGCCAAATTAAAGTAGAAGCGGCCTCATATGGCTAGGAAATTGCTGTCGATATATACACCTGACACTGGTTTAAATATATACTTTGCAATAGTAAACATAGATTTCCTAGTAATAGTAGTTTAAATGGCAAAATTTATAAATTGCTCAGCATCTTAAAACCACATTTTTTAAGATAGACTAAGATAAGGTTTCTCTGTTCTTTGAAAAGTATATATTGTTTATAAGTTTCAAGTTTATTTTTTATATACTCTTTATTCATGTTCTTGAAAAATGTTTAGTATTTCTCAGGTTTATGAGACATTCACAATCCACAAATTCTATACATATTTGGAATGGTACAATTCACAATCTCTGGCAACATTACCATGCTCTAATACCATACAATAGACACACTCTCATCGTAATAAATTATGTCACGTAACATTTGTATAATCTCCCAAAATGTAAAGGGGTTTAACTCTCCCAACAAACGTTCTATGGCGTTACTAGACTTACATAAAAGACAAGCAGACACATTGTTTCTACCAGAGACACATTTCCAAAGACACAGACAACCAAAATACTTAGGCCCATAATACACGCAACATTACCATAATTCATATTCTCAAAAAAAAAGGGGAGTGAGTATTCTACTCCATAAAAATGTTGTATTTCAGCATATAAAAACTACTAGCGATTCAGAGGGGAGATTCCTTTGTGTCTGAAATATTGTATGGTACCCTAGTCACGCTTCTCACCATTTATGCCCCAAATACTAAACATATTTCATTTTTTCGCAAAATGTTCCAGAAAATGATAGATATGGCTAAGGGGGTAGTTATACTGGTGGGAGACTTTGACTTTACACTTCAACCATTAAAGGATAGTTCTAACCCAAATATATGTGTTTCTAAGAAAACAGCACATTTTCTTTGGAAAAATTTAAGGGAACATAATCTCTATGATTCCTGGCGATATTTTCAAGCAACAACTAAAATGTACAGTAGACTAGACTATTTTTTTACTAATCAGATAGGCCTAACACATCTCTCCAACTCCCAAATTAAATCAACAACATGGTTTGACGACTCGGCTATGGTATTGTGCCTTAACTGGCCTAATACTAGAACCACTGAATTTGTCTGGAAACTAGATGATACCATACTAAACATTCCTAAGCATTCAGAAGCCCTAACAAAATCACTGAAAGAATTTTTTACAATAAATTCTACTCCCGACATCAACATTTTTACACTGTGGGAAACACACAAGTGTTATATGAGGTGTGAATTTATTAAACTTAAAGCACAATATAAAAAAGCGGCACATCAACACTACTCTGACCTAACTACACAACTATCCAACCTAGATTTACAACATAAAAAAGCACCCATTGGGGGCATGTCCAAGCAGCGTTCCAGACAGGACGCATCCACTGCAAGCTCTGACAGAATTCTCTACAATCTGCCGATTTATGAGCAACTAACAGCTAAATTAACAATACAACTCAACAAACAGCAGTCACTTAGGATACGGTGGCTATCTTACAACTTTTGATTGCTGTTTTTATGACATTGGGCCACAGTTCGACAATCAAGTCCTAAGGTGGTGGCCTACTCATAGGTAACAACCCCCCCCCCCAGTTTCACCGGGTTATTAGTGCCGGCAGCAGGTGTCTGCCTTACTGAACTTCTCAGCAACACAGAGCAATATAAAGCCGCTAACCTTACAACAATATGAATCTCAAATCTACTGAACATCACAAAATGGCGACCACATGGGAGGAAGACTTAGCACAGGATCTTGATCGAGGTTTTGCTAAGAAAGAGAACCTGCTGCTCAATTTTTTTTAAAGATCACTACTACTAGACTACATGGAGAACATTATACCACCGATAAAGCACGTCAATGAAGAAGATTCAGGTCAGACTCTTATAAAACCAGCAAGCAAAGATGGCGACCGGAAAGGGAAAATTAAAAATGGAAAAACAAGATCTCCCGACCCTGATGGGAAACCGAGAGTTAACTAAAGCGCCACAAGATGATAAGTTTTACTCATACAGGAGAGAGATGCTCCTGGCTAACATTAATTCACAGACTGCGCTGAAGGGCCCCGGTGTGGTTGAACATCATACGTTCTCTGGTTGCTGGATAGGAACGCTCCTGTCTCTTCTAACCCTGGTGAGTCAATTACGATCATACATGACAAGCAGAGGTGACCTAATCCTGAAACACCCCCATCAGTTTTGGAGCAGCGATCTCATATTGTTAAATTACCACCGCTATACTGTGAGACTGGGACAAATACACTTACACATACAAAATCCAGCGAGACACGCCATGTCCTGGAAGAAGAAGCGCTCCTGCCTATCACTCACAGTAGTCCTCTGCAAGGGCTTAACACTATAAAACTTGCCTATATTAATAACTCAATTCTCCTATGACACTCACACAAAAAAATGGTTATGCAAAATACTTTGCTCATGCCTGGGATAATCATAAGGGAGAATATCCAGTTGACGCCATCATGAGACAATACATACAATGCAACTTCCCTTCACAGCACCCGCAAGCATGTGTATATAAACCTGCTGAAAAAGGGTTCAATGTACCTTAAAGGGACATGAAACCCACAATTTTTATTTCCATGATTCAGATAGAGAATACAATTTTAAACAACTTTCTAATTTACTTCTATTATTATCAAATTTGCTTCATTCTCTCTGTATTATTTGTTGAAGGAGCAGCAATACACTACTGATTTCTAACTGAACACATGGGTGAGCCAATGACAATTGGTATAAATAAATATGTAGCCACCAATCAGCAGCTAGAACCTATGTTCTTAGCTGCTCCTGAGCTTGCCAAGATAAACCTTTCAGCAAAGGATAACAAGAGAAGGACGCAAATTAAATAATAAAAGTAAATTGGAAAGTTGTTTAAAATTGTATTCTCTATCTGAATCATGAAAGAAAATTCTTAGGTTTCATATCCCTTTAATTTCATCTGGACAAACATTAAAAAGTTTATGGATCCCAAAAGCATAATTAGCCAGTTTGCTTAAACGTTGATGGTTTGTCACAGTAACATATGTTGAGCCACTGTTTGGCAATATTTCACTATTCACTTAGTATATTAAATGTGATGTACAGATTTCCTTTCCACATTGCATGTATTGACATATGTAGGCACTTTTGTCTTAACGCCTCTCTAGTGGGTTTGTGGGGGACCCTGGAAGGGATATTTTTACCACAAATTATTACACAGACGTCATAGCTACTAATCTACCGCCTTTTATGGATGTGAATTGTGTTGTGTAGGTGCCTCGCCATGCTACCTAAAATAATTCTGATCAACATCTTAGTGTGTATGTCCAATACAGGGTTTTTTTGGGGGCCCCCTGGTGAGACAAATATACATAGCATAATTTGATCACCTTTCCATCACAGCTAAATGTAAACTTCCCATAATACATATCTCTCCTCTTTGGTCAATGGCCGGGGCCAAGAGGAAGTTGACATAGACAAAGCATAACCTAAGAATATGCTAATTTATGAATAGCTACATATAATTTTAGACAGATAGCGAGGTAGATTATGGCGGTATGGAACTTATCAATACACAACTAGCCTACATTATGAAATGGAAATGGTACAAACGTTGATTCAATACTACAGTTTGTATCAACCAAATGTAAAACCACTTCAGAGGCATCATCCATAATCCTTTAAAAGAGTAAAATGCTCCTTACTTACAAAACCCAATATAGTTCGGATATTTAGTTTGAACATTACCAGATGGTTGGGCCCTGGGCCCTAATTAAGTCAAAAAAGGTTTCAGTAACTTACCAGTTACAAAACTCATAAATCTTGTTTTTGTTTTAGATTAAACAATAAAGATCCAAAAAATATTCAAACCACAAATACATTTTAAATTGCTTGTATCACAAACATGATATAGTTCAAACTATATTTATAACACTCTGGTTTATTGAGATGCAATTTTCCTTGTTCTTTTGTTGTATATGTTCACGTTCTTTAAATATCCCCCAGCTTTGACTTGATAAAATACAATAGGTCCAAGAGTGACCTACATTGTTTAAGGGGAAAACATTTTTGGACTGGACATTCTACTGTACAATCTTTAATAATAGATATGCTGTAAATATTTAACATGCCTCTTTATACCTTGCAAAAGCATATATTTTATTGAACTGTCCTCAATAAAAATAAATAAAAAAATAAAAAAAGCACCCACTGACCCCCAGATCTCAAAAGACCTAATCACCATTAGAAATAAATTAAAAGAACTCCTAACACAAAAACAACAAACCATTACCCAGAAATTTAAACAAAATTTCTTCTATGAAGGAAAACAAAACAGGAAAATGTCTATCTAGAGCCTTTAAAAAAAGAAAACTAAAATCCTTCATCCACAAATTGATTACCCCTCAAAAACAAAAAATATTAACTACTCCTGAAATTGGTAAACAATTCCGAGAATATTATCTCAAACTTTACAATATAGCACCAAATGCAGATTACTTATTTAACTAATCAGAACTAGAAACATATCTACAGGGTAGCACTTTACCAACTCTTACACCCGAACAACAAAAATAAATGGACTCCCCTATCACCCAGCTTGAACTTAATGTAGGAAAAAGTCCAGGACCTGATGGCTATTCAGTAAAATACTACCAACATTTCAAATGCATTTTAATCCCATATTTGTTGAATTTGTTTAATTAAATAGGAGAAGGGAAATCTTTCCCTCAGAATATGGTCGAAGCGCACATAACTGTGATCCCCAAGCCCGGAAAACCCCCAACTACACCATCTAATTTTAGACCCATTTCATAACTCAATGTCGATGTAAAGCTATTTGCTAAAATCCTCGCTTCCAGAATAAATAAAATCCTCCCGACATTAGTACACATTAACCAAGCAGGTTTCACACCACACCGAGAATCAAGAGATAACACTAAAAAAATAGTCAACCTTCTAGACTATGTCACAGAGACCAAAACATCAGCCATATTTCTCTCAATAGATGCAAAAAAAGCTTTCAACAAATTAAATTGGAATCTTTTGAAAGTCACCCTTCATAAATTTGGATTCGGTCACTCCCTAATTTCAAAAATATTTGCTTTATACAACAACCCCACGCCCAGAATATGCTTAAATGACTCCCTAACATCTTCCATAAGTATAACTAATGACACAAGACAGGGATGTCCATTATCCCCCTTGTTATTTGTCCTGGCTATGGAAGTTCTAGCAACTAATATCCGCCAAAATAATGATATTAAAGGAGTTACAGTTCAAGAGACCAAATACAAAATGGAATTATATGTCGATGATGTAATGCTCACATTGACTTCCCTGATATCTCACTGAAAGTGCTATCATCAGAATTCTCTAAATATAGCAAATTTTCCTTTTTTAATGTTAATGAAACAAAGTCAGAATTTATAAGCCTTAATAATTCTTCTCACTTGATATACAAAATACAAAGAGACTTTAATTTTCACTATAACCCAAAATCAATTAAATATCTAGTAATACAAATCCCAGAAAAAAGATCTCAATTATTCACACTAAACTATACACCTCTATTACAAAATATAAAGAAAGACCCCCCAAGGCTGGGAACATAAATCAATATAATGGTTGGGCCACGTAAACTAAGTGAAAATGATGATTCTCACGAAAATATTGTATATACTCCAAGCCTTACCCATTCACCTACCAGACAACTAATTGCACTCTGTGCAAAGAACCTTAAACTCCTATATATGGTTGAATCGCATGATAAGAGTCTCTATGAAAATCTTATACATGACCCAAAGATAGAGGAGGATTGGGAACTCCCAATATTAAATACTATAGATATGCTTCTCACCTAGTAAGAATAATTAATTGATGTAAAAATGAAGCAGACAAAGAATGGATAACACTTGAACTTTCATTGGCCTCTCATCCTAATCTAGGCAGTTTATGTTGGTCACCTACAACAGAACAGAAAACCCTACCTACAACATCTGCATTAACAGTCGAAACCCTAAAATCATGGGATTATTTGATCAAACATTTGCCTAATATATCATTCATCCCTTCTCCTTTAACTCCTATTCTTACCAATCCCATCTTTAGACAAAAACAACATACCCAACCTTATAAACATAGCACAATGCATACAGTTCTCCCTTATCACAAAGTTCTTAAAGATGGCAAAATTCGACCAAGAACAGAATTAGCCGACCTTGATATTAAGCACTTTGATCATTGGTATAAATATACCCATCTTAACTACATTTTAGATACACACACTGATAAACAGAAGATAATGCGCCAGTTGACACCAATAGAAAATATCTGTTACCAACAAGTAGAACTCAAAGGCCACCTATCTATAGCTTACAAACAAATTCTAATATACCACTCACATCATCTTCCATCATATACACAAAAATGAGAGGAGGAATTAGGATTTCAAATAGCTGAAAAATATTGGCTCACCATCATAACACATATGAGCTCCTCCACCTCTACAGTAAAATTTAAAGAAACAAATATGAAAATTCTCAGTCGATGGTACCTGACACCGCACAGACTAGCACAAATATACCCAAACTCTCAAGCCATGTGCTGGATAAACTGTGGCCAAATTGATACAATGCTTCATGTGTGGTGGAGCTGCCCCACAATACAAACCTATTGGAATCTAGTGACTACAGAAATCACTAAAGTAGTTAAACATACTATATCCCCTGACCCACTTACATGTCTATTCCACAAACCAGCCAAAATTAAATGTAGACTTAGATATACACTTTTAAGTATTATGTTGAACTATGCCAAACAATTAATCCCAAGGTGTTGGAAAAATACAGTAATTCCATCAAAGGAAGAATGGATAAATTTAGTCTCATTGACCCTATCATTAGAAAAATACCATTATTGCCTTACATGCAAATTAGATGACTACCATTGTATTGTTTTTATTTGGGAAACATACCTAAAACTAAATGAAACACGGTTTAATATTGCCTTAAAATATATTGAAAATAATGTATGCCACAATTTTTGTATATCACAATGACTAATTGTTAATATCAAGCAAACATTTGATTGTTAAAGTTTTTATTATTTAAATAAAGAAAAAAAAAAAGAAAAAAAATAACTCACTATACATAATATTTTAAAGTAAGATAAACCTTAAAGAGGAAACCATCAGGAAGGTCAGATCCACCGAAGGCGCCCGATTCACCACTGGGAATGCTCTGATTCTGCTCTATAGAAGTTTCTTGGACTGCATCGATTTCAACTTTATCTTCCATGACATGTGTAACACTATCAACATCATATCCATCTTCATCTTCATGGTTGGATGCTGGTTCAATTACCACAGATGGGATGCAAGGTGCTTCCTACAATTATTATGATTAGGAGAAAATAATTGTAAATGTGTATTCTGATTAAATTAAGCGCGTTCCTATACACAGAGAAAAAACATTTATCTACACAAATATTGTACATTTCTTATATCCAAATGGGATGGAGTGGAAAGAAATATTGTTTAAAATAAACAAGGAACAAATGTGTGTGTATATATATATATATATATATATATACATACACACACACACAATATATATATAAACATTTTTTTTGTTTTTTGTTTTTAATTGGCAAAAATGAATATAGCAACAGACATTATTTTGTGAGAAAATGAAGTAAAGGATCATAGAAATAAGATTTTTTTTTCTTAAGAACTACAGACATCAACTAATAGCATAATATGTAAGCTGTATTCATAAATGTACAATTAAAGAAATAGAAAGGTCAAAATTCAAATGTACATGGGTGAATTTCAATTTTAAATAGAATCATGTTTGCAATATACTTCCTTTAGCAAAAATGTTTCTAGTAAACTCTATTAATGGATTTCTGCGGCATACGCACATATGCTGTGGGAGCCATGAACCATTATTCAAGCTCAGAGAGCTGCTAGTGCTGTGTATTGTAGATGTGAAGACTTAATTTGTATTATACAAGCCACTGTTGGCTCCCTGAGCAGGTCTAGTGTTTTAATACTAGTGCATTGGCCCTCACAGAATATATGCGTATACCGCTGAAAAACATTTCAATTCTGACTGTTCTATCCCTTTTAATAATTTCTGATCTATAACTACATAGAATGTAAGTTTATTATGAATAAAATACTCAAAAACAAATGGCAAAAGTATTTCCTGGAAGTTAGTGTACAGGACATTCCAGAAAGTGTCAAAATAATTAATAAACAGTGGGTGCAGACCTCTTGGAGAGAAGGCCATATAAAATTGATCAATTCTGTATATATTACCCACGAGAGATTGACAAAATGGTACAATAAGACTTGTCTGTGCACAAGATGCAAGGCACAGCAGGCAGGCATATATCACTGCTTCTGGTCTTGTTCAAAAATGAATCAACTATGGGGTAAAATTAAAGGGACACTGTAGTCAGNNATCACAAGAGTATACATGTAAATAAAGCATTTTATAATGTTGATCATGTATTAAATGTGTACCGTTTTCACAATATATATCTTGTAAATATTTAATTTTTCCAAACCCACTGAGTTGTCTGCTGTTACAGATTTCCAATCCGGGCTGACAACTGCAGTTGGAAGATGGCGAATCCTAGCTGCAATGCGCATGCGCGAGTACGTCAACGTCATCGGATACGACACCATCCGTTTTTTTTATTCTTTTAGCTCTCATGTCGGCTTCAGTGCCGCAATATACGCATGCGAAAGGAAGCAAATCGTATTGCGCATGCATTGAATGAGGCTAATGTATTTTAATTATATGCAAGTAATCGCCATCCGATTGGCGAGTTTGTTAGCCCTTAGACGCCCCACATTTGAGGGCTGGATGATGTGATGCCATGGGGATAAAATAAAAGATAATTTTACTGCTAAAGGGAGCTTTGTTTGAGAAAATAAAAAGGTACATTACATTGGTATGATATTTGAAATGATAAATGTTTGTTCCGTTTTGCACAGCAAAAAAAAAAAGTTAGTAATCCTTTAACTACTGGTTGAATAATAGTCTGAGCTTGGAATTCAAGATTCTTCCAAAACGTGTATTTTTCCTGGTCAATTCTTCACCAAGTTTTTAAAATCACAACCTAATTAATACCATCATTTTAGTGGTCAGAAATCTTATTCTAAGGACCTGGAAAGCTTCTTACGCTCCAAAGTTTAAAGTATTTAGAAACACAATTATTACACAATATACGTCAGAACAAGTTAACCTAAAGAATTTAGAAAATACACAGCAAAAACGTTTATTTGCTAAATGGTTAAGCGTAATTAGTTCTTTACCGCTGGATCTGCAAATTCAGTAAGTCAAATCCATTATTAACTCTGAATAAGTACAATTAAACATTCTTGCCGGGTAATTCCCGAATGCTTGGAATACATAAAGATAGGAAATCATATTTCCATTTAAAGGAGAAAGCCCCCCTTTATTCCCTCTCCTCCCTCCCTCCCTACTGTATAAGATGCTAAGTATTAGATGATGAATGGTTTTCTTCTTTTTTTTTGGTATTTCTAGTTGTATTATTATTGACGAATTTATACCAGTATGTATATTAAGAACATCTGAAAAAAAATTATATAAAAAAAAAAATTATGAATAAAATACTCTAAGAAAAAAGATTTGTATATTTTGTTTGTCAAAAAGCATTTAGAATACATTGTTTAATACATCTGTGTTATTTTCTACAAATCAAAATTAGAGAAAGGTTCTAAAAGTATGTAAGTATGCTCTAATCAGAGGCTTGCAATGCACTAGGGGCCCGATCCGATATGCAGCGTCGCCTGCAAAAGCTGGCGATGCCGAATTTTGCGTGGGTTTGGTATCACATATACGGCGTAACCTAGAAGTTACGCTCGTATATTTCTGCCTTCGCCCGTAGTTTTTTGGGCCATAGACAGGTATACCAAACCCGCGCAGTTTGGTATCCAATATACAGCGT
>CAJPDP010059364.1:0-13820 GCA_905336975.1 Bombina variegata variegata
GGAGATGGGAACCCCTTCAGACAAAACATATCTCTGTATAAGAGATACATTGATGATTTGCTGATTGTGTGGGAGGGAGACCTGACTGCATTAGAGAAATTTTTGAACTATGTAAAATCATCTGATGAGACAATTGTATTTACTAATGAGGTACAAGAGATTTCCATTGATTATTTGGACCTCACCTTAATAGGTAATGTCCGAGATTGTAAAATAGAAACCAGAATATATAGGAAGAAAATCTCCAAAAATTCTTTATTACACGCTAAGAGTAATCACCCTTCACATACTTTCAAGGCAATAGCGAAAGGACAATATTTAAGGATCAAGAGGAATTGCACAGATCATAAAGTATATGAGGAGGAAGTTAAAAAACTAGACAGAGACCTCAGAGAAAGAGGTTACAGTAACGCAATTATCAAAAAAGCACGTTTATCTGTGTCAGACTCAGACAGAGATACATTAATAATGGACAAAAGAGTAACGAAAAGAGCACAATCACAAAAAGATGACTTGAATGTACAATTCATTACACAATACTCAAATCAATTTTATGAGGTGTGTGACATTATTAAAAAACATTTACCAATGCTTACAGCAGAAGACTGTTTTAATGTTGATCTACAGAGACATGTGAAATTCACATATAGAAGAGGCAAAACGTTGGGGAATATTATTTCCCCTTCTGTACCAATCAAGGCTACTAAACCATCCTCTTGGTTAGAAATAAAGGGCCTACACAAATGTGGTTTTAAAGACTGCAAAGCGTGCAAACATGCAAAAATAGGGAACATCTTTACGTCAGCAGTCACAGGCAAGAGTTATGACATAGACATATGTGTGAATTGTAGGACAAAGGGGGTAGTGTATTTAGTAGAATGCCCTCAGTGCAATTTATAATATATTGGAAAAACCTTAAGAGAAGTAAGATCTCGTATACGAGAACATGTTTCAAACATAACAGTAGACACTGAATCAAGCAGAAAGAGAGAAGATAAACTATTGCCCATAACCAAACATTTTATTGAGAAGCATGCACGTAATACTGATACACTGAAATGGACAATTGTAGAAAAAGTATCTCTATCAGTTAGAGGAGGAGACTTAGATAAAGATTTGAGCAAGAGAGAGGTCTTTTGGATACGGAGTTTAAAAACACGAACGCCTTTAGGTTTTAATTCTAGATTTGACCTCATTAATTTTTGGCAATAGCAAACATCATATAGAGAGCTCAAATTTAATCTATGCAAGTTTGAAACAAATGTATTTATATCTATTTAAATGAAATAATGTATAGAATACTGCAGTATCAATTTAAAACTAAATGTAGAATACACCTTACATCTATAGGATTATCCAATAAAGTAGGATTTATTCACAATCAGTTTATTAGAATAACAAGATTTAACAATAGCGACAGCTACACATTGCAGATAGTATCCCATAGATATCTTCAAATAGTATAGTACAGCAAGGATAAGATATTTATTATTTATTTCGTTATTAATGTTTTAAAAAAGGAGTATAAAATTGGCATGTAAAGACATTTATAATTAAAAGAATATAGATAGATAACAAAAAGTCACAGTGGCAGCACAACCCAATAGGCTATATTGTTATTTATGCACTTTAAATAATCCTCTGCTGTCAAATAATAGTTTCCAACGATATGTATAAGAAAGAGTTAAACAGTGCTTGTTAGCAACAAATGTTTTTAATTGGATAACGCTACTAATTGTTTTATTGCACCTGTATATATTCTCTGTAAGCACAGAATACCACAGCAGTCTATGAGTACGGCCATACGGCTAAAACGCGTTAGACTGGGGTATTCTGTCTAACAATGCACCTTTTGGAAACTTCTGTTGTTTTTAAAACGATCTAATAAAAGTCACGTTTTTACTGGATCCCTCCACTGGACTTTTCTCCTGTTTACCTTATATATACATATATATATATACATACACACAATATAAATACATATATATATATATATATATATATATATATATATATATATATATAACAAATAAATCCAAAGGATTCACTCGCCTTGATTCAAAATATTTAATTAGTGGGTTAACATTTTTGGGGAGTAACCCCGTCCTTAGACTCCTGTGAATAAAACAAAGTGAAAAGAAGTGGCTTACCATATTGTGTATTTATGGAGAGTATCAGGGAGCTGGAGGAACGCCACCAGCCTTCGCGCCGCAGCGTCTGACCTGAACCCAGAAGTGCGACCCATGACGTCACTGCCCAAATGCCGGCCGCCACTGTGTGTCAAGAAAATACCTATTATGCGGAGTGCGCAAGTGCAGTGCAAATACATTATGTGATACAGCATATTGGTGTTTTATTATGTGATACAATGTTACTTGTGTTGCTAAAAAAAACAATTGACATTGCGTAAATTAATAAGTACAGGGGGAGCGGAAGGCTGATTAACAGGATGTACAAAAATATTAATGAATCACTGGGTACACTAGCGCCCTACGATAAATAATGCCACAATTTTTGAGTCAGGTCAAAAAATGAATATAAGGGCAATATACAAGGGTTGTATACACAAGATAAATGGACCTGCATAATTGTCCGGGAAATTACTCATGGAATGGATAAATTGTTAACTTGTTATAACAGTAGAAGAGGTGCACTAGTGTAAGGCATGTAGTACAGAACAGAACAAAGATACAAAAAGATACAGAAAATACAACAAATTACTAGATAAAATGACCAGAAAAATTACCTAAAAAAATATTACCTAAAAAATACCAGAGAATTTTTTTCCAAAACAATACCAACAAATTATCAAAAAATTACCCGAAAAATTACCAAAATATTACCAAAAGATATACACAAAATACCGGGTGTTAAAAAAGTCCAAGGTATATGGAGGATTAGAGGTAACTATGCCAATCTAGGTGGGTGTTAAGTCCTCTTGGGATAAGAGTTCCCAATTCAAAGGTCCATCTAGCTTCGAGTTGAAGAAGGCATTTGCCTCGATTCCCTCCTCTTGGCATCGGAGGAACATGGTCGATAAGTGTATATTTTAGATCCTTGACGGTGTGACCTGCTTGCAGAAAGTGACGTGCGGCCGGTTGGTCTGTAGTGCTCTTGTTAATAGCTGTTCTTATTGATGACCTATGATTGGCCATCCTGGTGCGGAGGTCATCTGTGGTTTTACCCACGTAGAATAATCCGCAAATGCAATGGAGTAAGTATACCACATGGGTGGTAGTACAGGTCATTCGATGTTTTTGGTAGTATTTTCTTCTATTGTGCGGATGAGTGAAGTAGGCACCGGCAATAAGACCATTGCAAGTGGTACAGCCTGTACATCTGAAACAGCCTGTGTTTTTTGTCTGCAGCCAGATTGTTTTTTCATAACAATGAACAGGGTCTGTATGGACCAAACGGTCCCGAAGCGATCTTGCTCTCCTATAGCCCACTCTTGGCGGCGGAGAGTCCCGGAATGGTAATGTGGGATCTGATGTAATGATCTGCCAGTTTTTTCTTAGGCTTTCTGCTAATCCCTGTTTATCATGTGTGTAAGTAGTAAAGAAAGTCAATCTAGGCTGTAGATGTTCCACTTTTTTCTCCGGGGTAGTAGTCACGAGGTCCTGTCTCACTTGAACGAGTTTTTTATCTGGATATCCCCTGTACAGAAATCTACTTGTCATCTCATCTAATTGTTGGGTGAGATTCTTTTCTTCCGTGTTGTTCCTCATCACTCTTTTGTATTGAGAATTTGGTAATGCCCTTTTTAGTGCCGGGGGGTGGCAACTTGTGTAGTGAAGAAGTGAATTTCTGTCAGTCGTCTTTCTTACCCAGTTTGAGTCACTTAACTTGGAAACTATACAACAAGATAAACAGGAAAATTGGATGGACAAGCTACAACTCCAATTGCACCAATATGAGGTTGAATTAATTCAATTTAAGAACAAAAAACTTGAAGCAGTAACCAATGACTACAGGGACAGACACATCTACATCTGGCCGTTGTCACAACAAGACCGCCAAAGAGAGTTCCCTGCTCGCTTTAGGCGACAACGCTATAGGAAGCCAGCTAATCTAAAAACGGTGGATAGCTCAGGCTCTAGCTCTGAAGGAGAACCCCCTAGTGCACCGACTATTATAGAATCAGCTTCCAACGTAGGAGTCACCAGCCGTTCAAAAAACGGGGAAGGCAAAAATTTAATTTACGCAATGTCAATTGTTTTTTTTAGCAACACAAGTAACATTGTATCACATAATGAAACAGCAATATGCTGTATCATATAATGTATTTGCACTGCACTTGCGCACTCCGCATAATAGGTATTTTCTTGACACACAGGGGCGTAGTGTTCGCCGCCTGCATTTGCACAGTGACTTCATGGGTTGCACTTCCGGGTTTGGGTCAGGCACTGCGGTGCGATGGCTGGTGGCGTTCCTCCAGCTCCCTGATACTCTCCATAAATACACGATATGATAAGCCACTTCTTTTCACTTTGTTTTATTCACAGGAGTCTGAGGACGGGGGATACTCCCCGAAAACGTTAACTCACTAATTAAATATTTTGAATCAAGACGAGTGCATCCTTTAGATTTATTTGTTACATATATACTGGATAGCACCCCACAGTTGTACGACAGGAGCAGAGAGTGCTGATATCTTGGAAACATATATATATATATATATATATATATATATATAAAACACATTTTGTTAATTCCTCATTTCCCTTTCCC
Source organism: Bombina variegata variegata (assembly GCA_905336975.1). NCBI lineage: Eukaryota > Metazoa > Chordata > Amphibia > Anura > Bombinatoridae > Bombina > Bombina variegata. Next base: position 4,732 of record CAJPDP010059364.1, read on the forward strand.
AGTGTGATTAGGGGAAGTGTGGGTTCAGTGTGTGTGTGTATATATATATATATATATATATATATATATATATAGCTGTTGTTAATTATGGAATCCCATACATTTGGTGTGTATTTTGATGTCGCCAATAAAAAACATTTCTGTAGATATAAACAGTGTAAATTTGGGGACTGACAATAGTAACGATCCCAGGGAGCTATTTAAACAGTTAGAGAAACTGAGCAGCATTCAAATCACCAATTGATGTTATATAATTGGTTTAGAGACATACCTTAAGGCTGGCATTATTCCAAAAGGTCTAACATTAACCAAAACCCCTATTTTTAACAGCACGCATATAGAGTTGCTGACGGAATGGGACTACGTCCTAGGGGACTGCTCCACTCACCTAGTTAAGGTGATTATTAAATTTTGGGAGCAGAACCTAGAAAAAGTAACAATCGAGCTGAAAAAATTGGAGGGTTTGGTGGCAGCATTCAAATGAAATGAAAAATATGATAAAATAGATAAAGAAATCAGGGAACGTTTAAACAAATTAGAAACAGATAAAAAAAAATTTAGAACAGTGACTAGGAAACAGATTCAGACCCAGACCACAAATGGAAGGCGCAAGATCCAAACAGGTAGACTGGGATCTAGAGTGGAAGCCCCCTCACAGACAGGGTCGAGGAACAATAGAAATAGAAGGGGATGTAGGTCAGGAAGAAGACTACAATACAAAAAGAAGAAGGCCCCAATAGACATAGTAGAAGAAACAATAAGGATATTTAATATTTCCTCATACACATTAAAAACTATAGAAGAGAGACTCCTAAACAGAGGTCTTTCTTTTGCGCCTACACAAACTCCTAGCTCTTTTGATCTGTTTGTTCACATTAACAAATTTATTAGGAAGTAAACCCTTACAAGACATTTTTTTTTTTTTAAATATTTTTTATTGAAGTCATAAACAAGTGAAACATAAGGGATATGTCCCCAAACAATGACAAATAAGAAGTATACAAAGCTATGACAGAGATGTTGCTGAGTCTACCATAACAGGTCACGCCTACATACAATATATGTGCATTTAAAGAGTGGTAAACATTGACAGATATTATTAAAGTAGTGGAGCCATAATTGGCTGAAGAACTAGAGAAGTAATGAGGTCAACTAGGCAAGGGTAAGATGTAAAAGAGATATTTTGAACTTATTTATCCAGAGCATCAGCAATGAATTTGGGCTATCTAAAATGAGACTTAATTTTTCTAATATAATATAATGAAAAGAATACAAATGGTCCCTGCATTGCGGTATAAAATATAGATTAGGTTATCTATCCAAGTAAGATTAGGGCAATACGGGGATTGGCTTTATGGGTTTTTTTTGGGAAGGGAAATTCAGCGGGCAAGAGCCGCTCTTAAGAAGGTGAGGGGGGATTAGGAGGGCGGAGCCAGCCATTATGTCAAACTATTAAAAACTTTTGGGTCTCTGGGCTTTCAAGTATAATATAAGCAAGGATATAAAGGTGGGTAGGTATAATATGCCTCTATATAGCAATATAGTAAGGTAGTTAATAATAAGCCCTACAGTTCAATCATAGCCAGACATACACGAAAAGGCTTGTAAAAAAAAAAAAAAAAATATGTAAGAGCAAGCCTCCCTGGTGGAAAGTAGGTGTTGGGGATATGCTGGTCAGAGCACACAAGGAAAAAATCTAATACTATTTACTCATGACGTGGTAGTCAAGCTTAAAGGTCACCATCAAAACAATACCAAGGAGAGAAGGTGTCGCCATACATCTTTGGTCGCTCATGTAATAAATTAAAGATTGTATTCATAACAGTGAACCATTAATGATCAGAGAAATGATATGCACACATACCTATATATAAAATATAGACAAATTAGTGCTATGCTATATAGACACATCTTGAGAACTAGAACTAGTATAGTATCTGCACCCCAATGTAGAGTGACATACAGATGTTATGAAAGATAGATCCCTAGAAGAGGTAGTGTGAGAGATAAACATAGTAGCGTAGTATAATACGTGCAAAATATCTAGAATAGGCAATATACAGTTCAGTCACTCCAACATAGAGAGGCATATAAGCAACATAAGAGCAAAACGTCTAAAGGATGTGACGTAAACCCTAGGTATATCAGTGTAATAACTTTGTGCCAAAAAAGGAAACCTAAAGACGGTGGTATAGGACACAGACCAGTGTAGGGTAAGATACAATAATATTTCTACACCTCTCTCCTGGGGCTGTCTAAAAACCGGCATATATTTTAGGAGAGCAAGTTTCCCTATATATTACTTTTTAGTGTATAAAAGACAAGGTCTTACAATTGAGCTGTGAGAAATCATGCCTAGGCCCTCAGTATGTGCAGATACTCATGTGAATGGGTGCATACAGCATAGAAAACATGACCAAACCCTACAATAATGACTAGAAGCCCAAAACATTGATTAGGTTTAGAGAGCAAAGTGTGTGTAGGAGCCTTGTTACAATATAGAGCTGGTAAAACAATTTACTTCAGCTAGAAGATATATGACCATGAGCAATGTTATCATCATGTAAACATGTAATCAGCCACATCTAGAACTAGCTTAGGCTTCTAAATTTATATGTAAAGAACCCAACCATGATAAGGTAGTAAATATCTATACAGGGACCCATAAGACATAAGTGTGGGGCTGGAATAGACAAACATAAAGTATTACCAAGGAGGCGTTTTATACTGTTCAGAGATAAATGTGAAGAGATATTATAGTTTGCTTTAGGTCTAAACATCACGTGAGACAGTGAATTAACGATTATCTGAGTAACTACCGATCTAACATAACTGTATAAGCTATTGCAAAACTTTAGTACTTGAAGCTATACTAAGTAATATAAGCCATAAACTAAGTAATGTGGTATCAGGTTAGGGACCCATACAGAATGTCAGGACTATAAAACTATATATATGGCGTGCCTCTTTACTTCGGTATCCTAATATAAGCAACAAGGGTTTATCTAACAGGTTAGTGCTTATAACAACACATTCGCCCCCAAGTGAGGAAGAGCGTGGTACACTCCATTTATATACTTCTGGGAATCAATGTAAGGATAATGAAAGCATGCAATTAGCCCCCCTATTATCAATGCAGAACAAAGAAAAAAGAGTATTAGCGATTAACAGTTCAGGATCCTCCAGACATCAGGCTTGGTACCGCCATTAGTAGGATTTGAAACCTATATCGCAAAAAGTTACTAGTGCTTGTGTGCTATGTCTTTTAGCTGTCTCCAATGTTCTCATCGGCATCAGCCTATTCCCTGCATGTTGTATCATCCACCCTGAACAATATGAGCCAAAAACCACCTAACCAATCCCAGTCTGTATGAGACCCACTGCAAAATATCTCAGTTCCAGGGAGTACTTCAGTTCGCAAGCCAGGAAGATGCCAAAGTACTTGGTTGCCTGATCAAATCTTCTATTATCCGCTCTGGGCATTGGCGATGTTGGGTATGCATTATAAAGGTAATGTGACACATCCACTGCCCATTCTGGTGGTTTATAGGTATGGAAAGGTCTGCTCTCAGTGAGAACATGATGTTGGCTGGAGGGGAAAGCGGGTGGATGTCACTGCTCATATTCAATGAAATCAGCTGAGCGGTTCCGAGAGTGCTAAATGACCTGGTATCCAGAAGTTTAGAACCGCCTACCTGGGGGAGCGAGTCCTTATCTTGCAGTTTCTGGCTCAATGGTGAATAAGTAGCCACCACGGGTGAGACACAGCTCGGTGAGACACAGCTCGGTGCAAACAGCGCCTCTGCTTCCTCAGCTAAGATCCTGAGATGGTTCTTAATATCAAGATATATCCCCATGCTGGTATCGTGGGTGTTGTCGCTCTGCTGAGAGTCGATTATTGCCATGTCGATAGGAAGCTGCCGTATCAATATTGCCAAGTGTATCCAGTGTAAAAGCTCACTGCTTCATCATATTTAGTGGTTTATATTTGCCAGGAAGTATTGTTAACTGCCAATCTCTCCTGCGTGAGTCCATTCGTGAAGCTAAAAGATGGCTGCCGTCATGGGCCCTGGGAATCAACACAGCAAGATCACGTTGCGTAATTTTGTATTGGTATGTCCCACGATCTTCAGGCTGATCTAGTAGAAGCTATGGGTTATCAGATACTCAGTAATGGTCACTTCAACTGAGCCGAACGGTCAAAGATATAACTTTTAGTAATTGATAGCCGGGGCTATAGTATCATGCGACCGTTCAGGCTCAGAGCGGGCTCCGCCCCCCCCTACAAGACATTTTGAGAGAGGCAAAACTCAAAGAATGGAGGGTACCCTAATGGGGGATGATAAAGAAACATTACAAGCCCTAACAGACTTAGAACTGGAATATTGTAGTCAGGTTCAGGATGACCTTGAGCTATGGTCTATACATGAGGATGATCAGTCTGAAAGAAAGGACTTTACCCATGGTAAATTGAAACCAAAATCAATATTCTTTCCAGTGCACTCACAGGGAAAATATATCTCACAATTTGAAGACACAGTACTCCAAGAAGGCACAGAGATGTGCAAAAACTTTAAGATACAGAAACACAATCTTAGTTTGAAAGAAAAGAGGCTCTGAAAGGGCTAAAGGAGAATTAAAACATCATCCTTCGAGCTGCGGACAAGGGGGTTGGTATCGTCATTCAAAACAAAACAGATTATCTGAAAGAAGCGTACAATTTGCTATCTGATGTGGAAACATATGAGATATTGAATGGCGATCCCACCCCTTTATTCCTTAAAGAATACAGATCACATATTGATCAGGAATATAAGGACAAAATACTGAACCAGAAAGAATGGACATGTTTGGCAAGTGATGAACCAAATATTGCAATATTTTATCACTTGCCAAAGATACACAAAGATCAGAGATGTCCACCCGGGAGACCCATTATGTTGGGTACAGATTCACTAACTGCGAGACTCTCTGAGTATGTAGATGTGTTTTTAAGATCAATGGTAATAGATTTAAAGTCCTACCTAAGAGATACACTCCAGTTACTACAAATGGTACAAAATATAATTTGGAAACCAACATACAGGTGGGCAACTTTGGATGTTTCAGCATTATATACATCAATCCCCCATGGCGGTAGCATTGATAAAGTCAAATATTTTCTGAATAGACACAAACAGTTTCCAGAATCTCAAAAAGATTTTATATTAGAATCTATCAGATTTGTCCTGGAGAAGAATTATTTTCTTTTCCAGAACAGATTTTATCTGCAAAAAAAGGGCACCGCCATGGGGACAAAGTTTGCTCCCAACCTTGTGAACCTATATGTTGGTTGCCTGGAGGAAAAAAATGTATATGAAAATAGTAACTATAAGAATGAACATCTGGTATTTTGGAAAAGATACATAGATGACATTTTGATTATCTGGGATGGGGATTTAGTAAGTTGGTCTAATTTCACGGAAGAATTAAATTTAAATGAAATGAATTTGAAATTTACAGGAAGCTCAGAAACGAGTAAAATAAACTTTTTGGATGTTGTCCTTTTCAACGTAGAAAACAGGATAGGCACAAAAGGGTATATAAAAGACACAGATACTAATGGTTTTCTATATGCCCGAAGTGGCCATCATCCAAAATGGATTGAGAATGTGCCCTTCTGCAATTCCAGAGAATCAGGAGAAACTGCAGTCACCTTAGAAGATTTTGAGGATGAAGCTACAAGATTAAAAGGACAGAGAAAGCATATAATAAAGCTAAAGGTCTAAATAAAATAGATTTGGTTACAAATATAAGAAATAAGGATACTCAAATCACTAAGTCCCAAAATCAGTCAATAAAAATAAGAGATGTCTGAGTTTTGTAACCACTTTCAATATTGGCTATACACAAATTAAAGATATTTTTAAGAAGCACTGGAACTTACTTAAAAAGACCCTTTGTTGAAAAACAATATAGGGATTTTTTTTTTAAAATGTTTTAGGAAGAGCTGTGTTTGTTGTGGTCATACACACCATTCAAAGGACTATAATAAAAGCATTGCATTGGAATGGATGATAAAGGCAGGGTAATTAACCTCAAGGGGAAGTTGAATTGTCAGTCAGATTATATTGTCTATATGCTGGAGTGTAAATGTAAGAATCCGCTAAGATACATAGGTAGAACTAAGCGTATTTTGAAGGGGAGGTGCTTAGAGCATATCAAAAACATAGAGGCAGGCATCTTGAAAACCCCACTAATAAGACATTTTAAGAATGCACACAATAGTGACCCCTCACAGTTCTATAATAAAGTGATTGAACAGGTGCAAGTGGGACCTAGAGGTGGCAGCAGGTTTCTATAACTTAGGAAGAGAGAGACCTACTGGATCCATGCTTTGAAATGTTTGGATCCAGAGGGTCTCAATAAAGACATTGATTTGGCTGCTTTTTTGTGAGCAGTATGAGGAATTTTTGATAACTCTTCCCACACTCGAGATAGAGGAACTATATACTTATATACATATACACAACATATACACTACACATAGGAAACCACCGCCCCCACTTTTTTTCACATATGAAACAGAATTGATAATATACAATACATTATATATATATATATATTTAAATATTTAAGTATCATTGATTCTCTTATATACGCTGTGTTCTTGGTAACAGAAGGACATATTCATATGAGGATACATACACTCAAATAGGTTTTCATATGATATGGACTGGGTGTTTTTATGTGTATATATATATATATTAATAAAGGTTTTTAATATATACAGTATATATATATATATATATATATATATATATATATACACAGTAATTTTTTTATATGAGATTACTTTTATATGCAATGTATTAAATGTACTAACGCATGATGCACTTTTAAATAACAGGACTCATGCTTGAGGGGACATTGATGTAGTGGTCCCTAATAGAGTGTGATTAAAGTTATAGTGTACTATTCTGAATTACAAATGTTAAGGACTAGTGAAGGGATGAATTTAGTAATTACAATAATATAGATTGTTTTTTGGGTAAATTGCTTTTTGCCCTTAGATGCAGTATTCCATACAAAGAGACATAGGAAATTTACCCTAAACAAAGATGGAGTCTGACATTATGACTAAACAGTCAATGACGCTACCAGCACATAAATAGGAGGCTTCGAGGGGGGCGTACCCTACCTCTGATGAAGCGACCAATAGCGTCACGAAAAGCACCAGGCCACGCCCCCTCACTAGCCGTAATCAAGATTGCTGTGCTACGGCACATTTTTACTCTCTCCAGTGTGTTTGGAGCAATTTTATGAATATTTGTTTTTATATGTAAATTGTGTGCGCTCATAAGAGCTTATGTGAAATAAAGTCTGCTTTTTTAAGAAGCCGGTTTGCAGGCCCATAATTCTCCTCCCATATATTTGAATAAGGGGTTATACAGACCCTTTCCATACAGACCAGCAGCCTCCCTTCCGAAACGGTTAATCTTCTGTTGGGGAGGTGAGGACTACATCTGCAAGAAAGGAACGCTTGCTGGCAGAGGAGGAGAATCAAGCTGCAATCTGTAGTGGCTATATACCACACAGTGTCTTATCCATACCTCATAGAAGTTGAGGTCAAAATACGTGAGTGTTCATTTGGCCTTGCTTTATTGAACTTTTTCAAATTTGTTTGACATACTACACCAGAAAGTACTCTTTTGCTGTGCGCCCTTCCCTCTTCTGTTATATATAAACACTTATTTTCTAGGACAGCACCTCTAATAGTGAAATTCAAATATGCAAAGTAGAATGAATGCACTGGATAAACGGCTTTTTCCAGTACTAAGAGCCAAACAAAATATTATCCAACTATATCATATCCCCGCAATCCAAAAGCAATAATGCAATATACAATCAGAAGTAAAAAAATGATACATAATATTTATAATATTATCAAAAACATCAATGTAAATATATTTAATATAATCATCATACATATATGAAAAGATGCATACACATAACAGAAAACACACAGACTGGGCGTCCCCAGTCTTAATAAAAATAACAAATCGTCAGTCCTTTGGGGAATTTCAGCAACAAAAAAAAGCATGCATTGCAAAAAGATTGCTTTATATATGAAGGAAAGTCCCTCAAAGGATTTTAGTCAGCACTCAATATGTCTCAAATAGCAGCAAGAAAAGGTTTCCAACATTCACATTTCAAAGAATCAAACTAAGTATAGGAACAAGCATCTTTGTGAAACGTAAATGGTTTGTAAATTTGCAGATAATATGCCAAAGCACTGTTAAGCAGAGCAAATATTTGCAGCACTGTGTTAGTATATTGACATCCAAACTTGTGAAATGAAAGCACAAAATTATTATTCTCATGCATAAGATGTAATTTGCAGCCGCCACATGTCCGTGTTAATATGCAGATGTCCGCAATATCATATTGATATAATCACATCCAAGCTTAGGAATAAAAGTACAGTATACTCAATAACATGCATAGAATATAGTCTGCAAAGGCACAGTTCAATGTTATTATGCAGATAGGCGACAGAATGTATCATAAGCATGCAGTAAACCAATGCCTCATAATTCGGATGGAGTGAATAAAAAAACGGCACTTAAGAATTATATACGCCGGATATGTACTTCAGATAGTAACAAAAGCAGGGCCATAAAAGTTATCCTCCCTTTAGTATAAACTGAATAATCCGGTACTCAAGGACTATGTCCGTCAGGATAAGAGGGTAACCCCACTATGGTACATAGGAAAGGAGACAATCTCCTGATGGTAAACCTTGGAACTCTCCAACCCACAGGGTCCAATACTTCAAATGTACAGAACTTGGCACTGCTGCAATGTAAAGAAAGGCATTAAATCTTCAGCATGTGAAAAACTGCTGTTATTATTATTATTATCGGTTATTTGTAGAGCGCCAACAGATTCTGCAGCGCTATAAACATAGGCAGAATACAAGGAAACATTTATAGGGATCAGACGGGTAGAGGGCCCTGCCAAGAGTCGCACTGTTGTAGTCAGCTCTAAAGAAGGTGATCTACAAACAGCATGGCTCTTAGGCTTACATGCTAAGGGGGTTCAAGGGG